>OY769904.1:12250067-12447567 GCA_963669185.1 Dyspetes luteomarginatus
GAGAGAGAGATAGAGAGAGAGATAGAGAGAGAGATAGAGAGAGAGATAGAGAGAGAGATAGAGAGAGAGATAGAGAGAGAGATAGAGAGAGAGATAGAGAGAGAGATAGAGAGAGAGATAGAGAGAGAGATAGAGAGAGAGATAGAGAGAGAGATAGAGAGAGAGATAGAGAGAGAGATAGAGAGAGAGATAGAGAGAGAGATAGAGAGAGAGATAGAGAGAGATAGAGAGAGATAGAGAGAGATAGAGAGAGATAGAGAGATAGAGATAGAGAGAGAGAGAGAGAGAGAGACAGAGATTGACAGAGAGAGATAGAGAAATAGAGAGATAGATAGAGAAATAGAGAGATAGAGAGATAGAGAGAGATTTAGAGAGAGAGATAGACATTGAGAGATTGAGATTGACAGAGAGAGATAGAGAGAGAGATAGAGAGAGAGACAGAGAAGATGATTGAGATAGAGAGAGATAGACTGAGATTGAGAGATAGAGATAGAGAGAGAGAGAGAAAGAGAAAGATAGAGATAAAGATAGAGATAGAGAGAGAGAGAGAGAGAGAGAAAGATAGAGAGATAGAGATAGAGAGCGAGAGAGATAGAGAAAGATAGAGATAAAGATAGAGATAGAGAGATTGATTGATTGATTGATTGATATATTTAGGCCTTGGTTAAACCTTGAGGCCAAGAAAAGAATACAAAGCTTACATAGTTACTTAAATGATATAAAATTAAAGAATTTATATAAAATAAAAGATAAACATAAAGAGACACGCCAGTACGCCGAATACACACATCCGCAATACATATATACACGCTGCAACGTGCCATTCTAACTACTTGAAGCACAATACTTATATCACCCTTAAGGCCAGTTACAGGACTGTACATTCGCATAAGTGCTAACCAGAACCACGACTATACATTTTCAACCTCGAAAAGATGCGCGAACAGGCGACGCTTCAGCAACGGCAACGACGGTGATGACACAACATCAACAGGCAAAGAATGCCAAAAATACACAGATCCAAGAAAAAAAGAATTACGGAATGCGGCTGTTCGATGGGCAGGTATATGAAAAACACCTGGAGCCCTCAGACGTAATGGACGTATGGGAGGAGCAGTGAAGCGGAATAAGTCACGGAGATACGCGGGAACATTGCCATGGAGAATATTAAAAATAATGACCCCCATAAAATAAAGTCGCCTTGAACTGACCGACAGCCAACCCAATTGTCGCCTATAGGGTGAGATGTGCTCATCACGTCTTAAATTAAATATGAACCTAATGCCACAATTGATCAGCTGTTGGAGTTTTACGTTTAGTTCTCCTGTCAAATCGTTATAAACAAGGCAACAGTAATCCAAAAGTAGAAAAATAAGTGATTTTACAAGCAAGGTCTTTAGCTCAGGAGACAGCGCGTTTCTATGGAATTTTAACTTATGAAGAGAGAAATGAACTTTTCTCGAGACAGCCATCACATGACTTCGCCACGAAAGATTGGATGTCATGATTACACCAAGATTGCGTACCTCATTGACAAATGGAAGGATAGTGCCATTCACCCTTAGCGGGGCTAAGGTGTTAAAATCGATCCTGCTGATAAACATTTTACTACCCTGAATGAGAACTTTCGATTTATCAAGATTGAGTTTGAGACCGTTTACAGAGGCATACCTGGTTATAACCTCGACATCGTGTGCAATTTTAGCCAAACCCAAATCAAGTTCAGACGGTAAGCAGCTTAAATAAATTTGGGTGTCGTCTGCAAAAATCATGTGATTAGAATACTTGAGGTTCGCACCGATGTCATTAATGAAAAGCGAAAACAAGAGAGGACCAAGCACAGAACCTTGAGGTACGCCAGTGTAAGACGCCAGCCAATCAGAACACTCCCCCGAGTCATCAACAACTGCCTGAGTTCTCCCAGTTAAATAAGAAAAAAACCAATTTAACGCGCCATCACCAAAGCCAAGCTTACGAAGTTTTACCAGTAGGTTCAAGTGAATAACCATATCGAAGGCTTTACTGAAGTCAAATAAGACAAGAATCGTCACCATACCCCGATCGACAGCTAGTCTGACGTCGTGACAAACCCGTAGCAAGGCAGTCTGAGTACTGAACCGGCCCCTATATCCAGACTGACGTGGGTCTAATATGTCATTTTCAGTCACAAAATCAGTAATCTGCTTATGTACAATCTTCTCCATGATCTTAGACAGTACACATAGGTTCGCAATCGGCCTAGTGTCAGAAATGCTACTAGGAGGGTTTTGTTTCAATAGAGGACGGATAAATGCGCGCTTCCAAGATGTAGGAAAATAGCCAAGGCTTAAGCTATGATTAAACAGGACAGTAATAACTGGAACAAGTTTGGGAAGTGCTTTCAGAATGGCAAATAGAGAAATGTTATCAGGTCCGGCCGAATACAAAGAAGAAGAGGATGAGAGAATAGTGTGTTTGACACTCTCAGGAGTCACCAACGCAAACACGAAAGGTGGTCCAGTGAGTGGTGTAGCAGCAATGGTGCTGTCAAAATCAAGTCTGTTACAAGGTGGCGAAGCACAGGATACAGCCGCAAAAAATGAATTTAACTCATTGGGAGTGAAAAAGTTGAGAGGTGACGTTAGGGTAGGTTTGACAAGCCCCAACGTGGCAAGTTCTCTCCACAGTTTGGAAGGATCCGTTATGGTTCTGAGGTGCTCCAAGTGGTAAGCATTACGAGCCGACTTAAGATCTGAACAAAGTTCGTTTCTGTAAAGACGGTACATAGCCATTGCTAAAACGCACCCTGAGCGCCTAGCCCTTCTGTAGAGCGAATTCTTGTGTCTTATACGTGAGATTAGATTTTCAGAAAGCCAAGGTACTCGAGGTCTGTGAACGCGAAAAGTTTGATATTGAGCATGAGTGTTTAACGCAGACACAATAGAATTTTCGAGCGAATAAGCTAACACATCGACGTCGTCCACAACAAGATTGAGATCTAGCATTAATTTACAATTATTTTCGAGTGCTTCAGTAATAGAGTGAAGATAATCGGTTTCATTGAATCGTTTGTAATTCCTTCGAGATATCTTGCGATCAACCACCAGGGGGGCATCGAATTTATAAAGTAGCTCAATGAGATCGTGCCCAGCGATAAACGGCGCATCTGACTTTTTAAAACCTGATATTTTATCAGGGCTATCAATAATGAAAACATCGAGCCAGGAATCAGAAGTCGCAGTATGATGCGTAGTTTCAGATTCGACTATATGAAGTGAGTGGGATGCAACCAGCTCACGTAGAAATGACGCTTCGAAGTTACCACTCGATAGATCACAATTTAGATCGCCAGAGATGATTATGTTTTCATATGCTATCGATAAAGGAACGAATGTACTAAGAAAGTCGTTGAATAGGAGTCCCTTAGGTCTCCTATACAAAGAAGTAAAGAGTAATACTTCATTAGGACAGCTAATTTCTAGAATGACAAATTCCGGAGCGTTCGAAAACAAACTGGGCGATCCAGCTAACACCCTGACCCTAAGTGACTCATGTACATAACACGCAACACCGCCACCACGTTTGCCCTCTCGATCGTTACGGATGAGAATATAATTATCAAGCTTAATCAAATCATTGGCTACCTGAGAGTTGAGCCAAGTTTCAGATATAGATATGACGTGATAAAAGTTGCATACGAGGTGAGCTTTCAAAAGATCAATGTGAGCAAGCAGGGAGTTAGCGTTAAATTGGGCTATTCTGATGAATTTAACAGATTGAGAGGCAGCGGACGGTGGCACAACGATACAATTTGCGTCAGGAGGTGCAAGTCAGACAAGTTTCTGAAGATCACTGTCAGATTTAACGACAATAATCGGCGATCCGTCAATTTTCCGAACACAAATAGCACCCGCCCTGGTCCAGACATATTTATAGCCAGTTTGAACAGCTCTAGCTTTGGTACGACGTAGCAAATTGTAAAGAGGGGCCGGCAAAAACTCCCTCACAAATATATTGCCCTGCTGATTTAGCGAGAAAACTTTTCGAATAGAGAGATCTTTTGATAAACGCATCTTAGCCACAATGTGATCACGGACGCTAGACGACTTAAGCACCACAATTAGCGATTTGGAAGGCAGTGTGTGAGCCGAAGATGTTCCCGGGCGTGCACCGACAACATTGTCACCCTTCTTAGCTAAAATACGAATATCGAGTACATCGCTAATTAACTCGGGGATTTCAAGAGCTTCGAAGACTTTACCCACAATCTCTTTAGGTGAATCGGTCATTGATAGGGGAATTCCCGACACCGAAATTTCAGAAGCTAATTGCGCACCTTCAATCATCGATAAGCGATTCGAAACTTCCGCGATTTGCGATCGTAGCATAACATTTTCTTCGCGTATATCCGTAGATTCAACACGTGCTAATTCAGCATTCGTCTCGAGAGTCTCAATTTTACGCGACATAATCACTTGAGAAGCAGCAAGATCCGATACATCGGCCCGAATTTCCGCAATATTGTGCTCAACCGCAGCGAGAGTGCTCTGAATCGAACCGAGTTTACTGTCGGCAGAAGCACTGGAGAATTTTAGTTGCTGCATCAAATCTTCGAGCGTAACAGAGTTTAGTTTCGCTCTGTCGGTTGCCACAGCAGAGCTAAGAGATTGCTCAGGCGTGCGAGGAGTAATGATCGAACGTTGCATCGCACATAAATCGCATCGAAAAGATGAATCGATTGACGCATCATAATTAAATTTTTTTTTGGCACAAATAATGTGAAAAATCTCACCACAGCCCTCAGTACAGGTGACAGTTTCACTCCTGCTCGTAGAGCGATTACAAATTCCGCAGCGAGAAGCCATCGTCCTTTAAGCGGTTGCCGCTCCTGATAAGAGTGATCGATGATCAGGAATCAATGCAGCAAGCACGCGCATGCGCGTTTGCAGTGACCGATGATATGAGACCACACGAAGTAAGCACAGCACGTCGTCGAAAGCTTCCTAATCTACTGCGCAGGCGCTATGATGATGATGACGATGACGTGATCAATATCGATTTAAGGAGAAGAAGCCGCTTCGAGTCAGAAGTGAGGTTAAGTAAGCACCAAGTTGCTACTTTCTTTTCCGATATTAAAGTGCACAATATAGTTAATTCAATTAACTCAAGATGAAAAGCATTTTTTTGTGCATGCAAAGCTTCTGAAACAGAAAGCGCCCGGAGGCAGAGAACAGCAGAATCAACGTTCAATGCAAGAGAGTGATGCGAAAGCTGTTAACGGTACTCACCAGAGAGAGAGAGAGAGAGAGAGAAAGATAGAGATAAAGATAGAGATCGAAATAGAGAGATAGATAGATTGATAGAGAGAGAGACAGAGAAGATGATTGAGATAGAGAGAGAGATAGAGAGAGATGGAGATAGAGAGAGATAGAGATTGAGATATAGATAGAGATTGAGATTGAGATTGAGAGAGATAGAGTGAGAGGGAGATGGAGAGAGAGGGAGATAGAGATAGAGACAAGCTCCACGAAAG
Organism: Dyspetes luteomarginatus; assembly: GCA_963669185.1. NCBI lineage: Eukaryota > Metazoa > Arthropoda > Insecta > Hymenoptera > Ichneumonidae > Dyspetes > Dyspetes luteomarginatus. Next base: position 12,255,580 of record OY769904.1, read on the forward strand.
CCACGCACATGACGAAATTATGGCGATATACGCAGCACGTGCTGCATTATTTTGTCATATTTCCGTCATTCCCGTCACTTTCGTAGTTTGCTTATCCAGGAAAAGAGGACGGGAATAACCGATCGGTTGAAAGAATATGGAAAAGATTGGAGAACACTGGAAAAGAGAAGTAAGGAGAGCACGAATAGAGGGATAATACAGAAAAAAATGGGAATAACAAATATTTTTCGAATATAAATTTCACTTACTACGTTTGCGTGGCATCTTTTCGTTTACACGATCGAACGCAGACTGAAGACTGAAGCATTTCTTTCGACACACGCTCTCTGAATTGGCAACAATGTAATGATATATATATATACTGTATATACGTAAACGAAGGAAAATTCGAGAACGTGTAGCAAGGCGGGCACGATCTACGGTAGTCGTCAAAACTGTTATCACACAGCACACACACACACACACACACACACACACATGCGTAAAGACTGTTGGCATCTATGTCTATCGTCGCCGAGATTGAATGTTCTCGGTGACGATGCTAATGCACAATCGCTCGACGTTTTCGTTGATTTTTTCAACGATACAGTCGAGCAATAATTGCATGAGCTCGCTAAATGTTATACAGCGACAATTTTATTTAAAAATCTATCGTCGCCGAGATTGCATGTTCTCGGTGACGATGCTCATGCATCATCGCTCGATGTTTTCGTTGATTTTTTCAACGATACAGTCGAGCAATAATTGCATGAGCTCGTTACATTGCATAGAGCGATATTTTTTTTCGAAAATCTATCGTCGCCGAGATTGCATGTTCTCGGTGACGATGCTAATGCACAATCGCTCGACGTTTTCGTTGATTATTTCAACGATACAGTCGAGCAATAATTGCATGAGCTCGCTAAATTTTATACAGCGACAATTTTATTTAAAAATCTACCGTCGCCGAAATTGCGTGTTCTCGGTGACGATGCTAATGCACAATCGCTCGACGTTTTCGTTGATTTTTTCAACGATACAGTCGAGCAATAATTGCATGAGCTCGCTAAATTTTATACAGCGACAATTTTATTTAAAAATCTATCGTCGCCGAGATTGCATGTTCTCGGTGACGATGCTCATGCATCATCGCTCGATGTTTTCGTTAATTTTTTCAACGATACAGTCGAGCAATAATTGCATGAGCTCGCTAAATTTTATACAGCGACAATTTTATTTAAAAATCTATCGTCGCCGAGATTGCATGTTCTCGGTGTCGTTTGTCTGTCGAATCGCCGATGGCGTATAGTGCCATCTAACGGTGGCGCGCGGATGGTAATTCGTTGCGCGTGCCCCGTTCACTACTATGCCGACGCCATCGGAGTTCGCAAAAACCTTTCACATCCTCTTAAAGGACAATTCCTTACTACGTTCCTGACGTCGGTGGACCGCAAACACTAAACTCTTACTCGAAAAATAAAAATGATCATCGTACTCTTTGGGCGCCAATATTCGGGTATAACTACCAATAACAAAAAAACCAAATTTAATAATCTAAAAGAAAACTCACTCGATGACGCAAAATTGTTAAACAAAAATAAAAATTGACTTGTTCAATAAAGAAAACTCGTCTCACACAGAAAAATTTTATACGCCTGATTTATTTCTGGGAGGGGGGGATTCTCAGGGTGAGGAAAAGTCTTTTAGTTGGCTTTTTAATTATTATCGCGGTCGTTTGTAGTGAGATTACTCTTCCGGGTAATTTCTCGACAACTCGTTAACAAGTTTATTTGGGAAAACGCGATTATTACTCAGGGAGATGACTCTAAATTTCTATATCACCACCACACTGCACGACTCGCGATACAACGCAAAAGGGGCACACGCACGAAAATTCTACCGGGAAAATGGCAGCCTCGTGGTCGGCACGCGCTCGAAAAATTATAGTTCTCGCGAATACTCTCGAGAGAGAAAGTCAAGACTACTTACGCTTGTCGCCTTTCTCTCTTTCGCTTTCCACACTCTTCGCTTCTTCTCCTGTCCTTTATCTCTCTTTCTTTAACTCTCAAAAAATGTGTACAAAACAAAAGAATAACTCAAAAAAAACTCTATATAAAATAAACTAAAAAAAAAACGGCCATTCGACCTCACAAAAATACTCAAAAAAAAGGAAACTCTATACAAAAACTCGAAGACGGACAATTCTCACTTCTCTCCTTTCTCTCACTCTCGCACACTCTATACTCTACACAATTCTCCTTATTACTTCTCGCTCACTCTATACCGCTCTATCGCTACGCTCGACGTCGGGACATCTTGGCATCTCACTCAGCACGAAGGCCAAAATGGAAATCAAAGGGCAGGGAAGAGGTATGGGATTGACGTATTTTCGATGATTAACAAATCGTCGGTGTTCTCTATTAATTTGCTCATGCGAATTTTCCTTCTTCCTGGAGAGTGACTGGTGATTAGCCGGGAAGACTGGGCCATAGGTGGTGATGGTGATATCTCCCAGCCGTGGGAATCCTCGGTGATCGATGAGAGCGATTGATACCGCACGTTGCTGCCCTCATTAGCATAGAGAGAGTCCTCTTTTGCCAAACTCTCTCTCGCTGCTCGTGCGCCTCGATTCTGGCCCATAAAGATACGGCAGACGTGTAGAGTAAAGATGGCTGCACCCACGACCTGTCAGTTTGTTCGCGTGACGTATGGCAAGTTTGAGCCTTAACAATTTGTGAGCGCGGGTTGTGTCTCGTTTGGCCCTCTCTAGGGTGCAGTTCAGCGTGTTTTCTTCTCCTTAGGGATGCTGATTATAATTCGACTCTCCAGGTAAACGTGCTCTTCTCTCTTGCGGTGGTATTTTTCCGGAGATACGTCAGGGGGTGTGGGGAGGAAAAAGATATGTCATGTGGAATTCGTACTGTTTTTCGGGATTATAAGGGGAAATAATTCGGATTTTTGGGGATTGTTGAGAAGGCCGTTTTTGGTGTGATCTCGTTGGTTTTTCAAGCTCTATATTTTACTCTATTATATATATTTTATTATATTATCATTCACCTATTATTTACACTTTTGTGTTTTCTCTCGTAGGTGTGGTGACGGACTCCGAGCTCGGGGTTCGCTACTACAAAATGTTCTAAATGTAACGCCACATCACAACACACATAAATAAACGGTAATTACCAAAATCTAAAAAGTAAATTGATTTATTTAGAGCTGAGAATAAAGAACTGAATATTGAAAGTAAACAAAACACATAAATATCCTTCTTTTTCATCCACGTTCTTTGTCCCCTCTCTTATTCCTCTCCAAGTTTGTGGTTTTGGCATTCGGCACTGTCTGCACCAAAATGTTAATTACTCTAACTTTAAGTTCTCCCAATTTAAACCCTTTCAACATAGACCCTAGAAATGACATGCATGCATCAACAGATTCTATCGAGCAAGTGGGAGTTGGATTAGTGGCAGGCAACGTTATGGGGCTCTAAGTGACTCGGCTATTGATTCTATAGCCCCAACATGTACGCTGTCAATCTGCCAACGCCTCCGTTTCTTGAAACTTTATACATTCAATACACGTTCATAATTGAATGCACTAGAATATGATGATTTTAGGCTTGGTAGAAGACGTATAATATTTACTAAATGGTTGTTGAGGGAGAGGGCCGAGTTTATGTTGCTGGAAGGCAAAGGAAGTAACAGGGGTAGGTGACATGGGGGAGAAGAACAAATTGTTATCTGGATTGTCATCCTCTTCATATGCAATAACAGTATTTAGGCGTCCGTCTTCAAAAAATCTTTCACTAACCACTGTCACAGGAGAGCCAGTTGATATCTGTATCAAAATTCTACATAAGACAACAGAATGATAGTAAAAATACACTTCACTGAAATGGTATAACGTGCAAAAGGTATCGTACTTGAGAGAAGTTCGATGTTCATAGCTGCCTTTGCCGTAGGACCGTTTGAGTCTTCCTGGAAATAGTTTTCTCCTCCACAAATGTCAGATATGCTCAATGTGGTTATGTTACTACTATCTTGTCGTACTCACATTCTTGCTACCGGTGCCACTCTTTGCAGATGCTTTTATCTTCGAATTTTCAACAATGATCTGACTTCTCATATCATGAAATTTGGACACACAATCTTTTTCAGGTATATTGGGTTGTAAAGCACCGGCAGCCATGTACCCACGTTTGAGTGCTGCTGCGCGTTGGTGTTTATTGCGATAGTTTCGATATTGTACTGCGTACACGGATGTTTCGTTTTTATACGCATCCATCAGAGCTACTATTTGGTCCCTAGTCCACGGATTTTCATCCATTTTATAATAAATGAACAAGCTCGAACATCGAAATTTCACTGGTTGTTTTAAAGAATCTCCATAAGCTTGGGGCTCAAAGAACAGGTCGATTTCCAATTTTTTTTTTGATGAGAGAATTGGGTTGACGAGGTCGGGATTTCACACACAATTAATGCATAGTCTTTCCAAGTTTGAGTTTTATTTTCTTGAAAAATATTGATAAACAATGAAGTTATTATTATTTGAACAAAGTACCACCGTCGCTGCATGGACAATCGGTGTAGGTGGTTGTGACAACTAGGGTATTCTGAAATGAAAAAAAAATGTACTCTAAGTATAATAATAAAACTTTCGCGTGACGGATACTTTTTTTAAACTTTGAAAATTACGAAAATGGCCAGCTGTAGAAAACAAGTTCGATTTTCGACAAAAAAAAACAACTTTAATCATTTGTTATTAACAAATGGATACAAATATCCGAAAATCATCCGGTCATACGATAGAAAATGTTATAAACTATGCTCTGTCCAAATTTGAAGTGAACCGGACGAATAGATTTTCAGAAGCGACTTAGACGGTTTCATAAAACATAGTTTTGAGAAAAACATAAAAGAAAACAGGGCAGTAAAATCTACATTTTCCATATAAATTTAGAAGGCTGTTCAATATCTTTGTTATTTTTTTATGTTTTTCGGTATGGGGAATACGAATATGAAAGTCATTTTTTTAAAAGTGTCTTTCTTTATTTTATAAACAAATTAATGGTTTAAATAAAAATTGTGACGAAACAATGCATTTTAGATAAAAAAAATAACGAATAAAAAATGCTTCTTTATGAATTTACAACAAAAAAGGTCTCATTTATTTTTTTACAAACTCTGTTAGTAATAGAGTTAGCAAAGAAATGAATAAGACATTTTCTATTCTAAATTGATTAAAGAACCTTTTCTATTTAATTTTTTTTTTAATGCATTGTTTTATTACAATCGTCATTTGAAGAATTCAATTGTAAGATAGTGCCTTGACGTACAGACTACTAGTTTGATTTTTTTTTAAACCTGCAAACTGCAATTTGCCTATGGCTTCCTCGGACTTCTCTTCCCCCTCTTCGCCAAGCCGCCACTATAAGCGAGACGTTTTTTCACTCTGGTTTCCCCATAAACAAAGCTTTGTAAGTGGGTGGAATTATTAAATCTTATGCTCATTGACTCAATCCTTCTTAAAGAGTGTTGAAAATCATTGTTCGAAGAATTCAAAATTTCATAAAATCTAAACGGTTCCGCTGAAGAAAATTCAAACTCAATCGCGAATAGTGTTTTGTGATAATGCATTCGTGTAGAAATAATCAGCCCGATAGCTCAAAAAGTGCGGAAGTTTCACTCTTAACAAACCTTGTTGCAAAAAATTGAAAATCTCATAATATCCGGAAAAATCGATAAATATTTACGAAAAATGTATTGAAGAAAGGCAGTTCTACTTACCTGCAAAGTTTCAGCCCAAGCGGCTAAGCCATTCCAATATTACAGGAATTTGAATTTTTCGGCCGCATTTTTCGACTTTTTGGAATATTTTAAGTACTCTGTCATTAAAAACTCGAAAACTTTTTTTTACGAAAGCAAAGCTTCCTCTATGAGGAAGCCAAAAAAATATACCTTTAATCTGGTATTCCTGCGTCATATCCTACCGCAGCAGCAGCAATATCTTCAGCTTCTTTTTGGGCTGCTCAACGAAGTTGTCGCCCTTCTTTCGATGCTTCCAGTGCATGCTTATCAGTCCTATCTATGCACTGTGCATCGATTTTGTGGCACTTTGCATATACATTGGACCCAGTTCTCAATCTCATCACTTGTATCGTTAGCAGAAAGCTTTGGTAACCGCCATTAAGAGCATGTGAATGGTTTTGGCGAACTCTGATGGGGTCGGCATAGCAGTCAACGGGGCGCGTGCAACGAGTTACCATCCGTGCGGCGCGTGCCACCGTTAGACGGCACTATACGCCATCGGCGATTCGACAGACAAACCACTAGCGATCTTCCACTTTTATGTTTCTTTACAATGTTTCTGACTTCCCAGAAATATATATTGTAAAGAAAGATATGAGATCACAAATTTGTTTCGTGTACATCGAGCTTAGATTTTTTTTGAACGTATTTTATTTAGGAATAACAAATTTAAAAAAGTAGAAAAAATAGACACGATAGTGAGCAACAAGAGCGTGATACAGACAAAGAGCGATAGAAAGACAATGGGAGCAAGATGATGCAGAAAAATACAGAGACGTTAGAAAGAAACAGAATGACTGGGGGGGAGGGAGAAAGATGTGGAGAGAGAGATAAAGATATGATAGATGATAGATATGATATCAACAATCTATTTATGCAATAAAATCTCTCGATAAAATCAATAGTCCTAGAACAATGCGTATGCTCTAATAACATAACTATATAACTTCACGGTGAAACGCGACGTCTTACGATCGCGTCAGCCAGTCATATAGACTGCTATAGAATAAGATTGGTGTTTTCTCTCTATCTCTCTTAGTCTGCGGAACTATGTGTTGTAACGTCGTAATTTTGCACCACGTTACAAAGCGTCCATTTTTGGCGCCTAATTTTTTGGCATGACACGAGAGCGACATATCTTCTCGGCTGAGTCCCCCCGAGGGAATCCAACAGGGCTATACGTTAGCTTACCGCCATCTTTTCTAATTTTCTTGTATTATTTTATTTTCCGTATGTTGGAGCGGGCAACAGCTTGTCCGGTTCAACGAGAGCTTCGAGTCACGTTTGAGCATGCGTTAGCCTGGCTAACGTCACAGTAACGCTCGAGATTCACGGCAAGGCGAATCGATAATGGAATATCGACATGAGCGAGAGCAGAGCGCTCTCTTCCCACCATCTGCCCGAGTGTCGACTGTGTGTGTGGCTCTCACATACTTCTTACCGTTGCCAACACTTCGAGAATTACCGAAGGAGGGCGGGAATCGGGGTCTCGTTAAGCGACGTTTTCTCGCCATACTATACACTCGAGCCGTTAGGCTAATTATGCATCGTTCGAGTTCGCTGTATCAAAGTTCGTGACTGTTGAGGTGACACTTTCGAGCTTTTGGAGTCTATCGTTGTGCGCTCTCGGATCGCCCAATAAATCGATTCCGAGTCGCGTGCCACTGCCATATGGATCAGCGGCTCAATTATAACGAGCGTTTGGTTGGCGTGGGGTGGGGGTAAGAAGGACCCGCACCGAGTAACAAGAACGGACCTAATTGCTCGGGGACTCTAGCCTTTGCCGTGAATGGGGAGAGACGCGGTTCTCGTGTCGCTGCCGTTTCCGTTTCACAAGAACGCGACGCCACCGAACAATATTACGGGTGGACAACCGAGGATGATCCGGCGTCCATGTACGAAAAACAAACCGGTGAGGCTGTCGTTCACTCTTTTTTGTATCTTGTGTCAGGGATTCATTGTGTAGAATCGAGCGATATTGTCGTGACGGTACGTTAACGCGCGTGAGCCCGATAGCGTCTTTGTTCCCGCGCATTTCATCGTCGCGCGTGTGTTTCCGCATTCCTTATATTTTTCGGATTGCCAAACGGGGTCCAACTTTTTATTACGCGGGGTTAGAGTTCACTAGATTTAATTGTCTTTGTTGCCCGGCTCTCGGATGAATTAACATCGTAATCATCAATTTGGTGAGAGACCGCTCTCGCGAGCGAGGATGTCTGTCGTCGCAATCTAGCATGCCGCGACGGCTCCCAACATGAGGCGGCAGATTTCTCGTCGTCTTGCCAAATTGTTTGTATGGCCGGGAGTGCGAGGGTTGACGTTAAATTATATCGAGCCAAGGACCAATGCATTATTGCAACGTAAATGATTAAGGATGTGGTTGAACCCGGGAACTTTTATTTATTCTTTTCCATTGTGATAAATTCTTGTTGGCTTTTCCTTAAATAAATTATATTGCCATTCCCGGTCAAATTTGTGTGTGTTGTCGCATTACTATAGTCACCTTGTGAGAAACCCAGCCCCTCTACCATTTCGATGGCTGTAGCTGAGTCTGGGCGGTTTCTCGCGGGCTTGTGAGAATTAAATTCGTCGCGAGAGATTTTCTATTTCGTGGCTGGCGCCCAATCTCAGAAGTGTCGCGGAAAGGTTTTGTGAGCAAACTGAACGAGGGAAAATACGTCACAGTGTATATATATGTATATATATATGGATTTGTGTACATGTGGGTGTGTGCGTGCGTGCGTCTGGGCATGTGTGACCATCCACGATGTATGTATAAACAAACACACAAAGGCACACACATTAGTTGGTTTACATACATATATGTGTATATATATAATTTAGTTCGCGCTTCGAGGCAGTGTTGTGTATGTGTGAGTGTGTTTATACATACATGGTGTGGGTTCATATAAATCTGCATTTGTATTTATACATTTCCGCGTATCGAGAGGGATAAAGAGAAAACACGTTTTTTTGTCTAAGGACGCTTTGCAGAAACAAAGTAGTCGAATAAACTGATTGTAATCAATTTTATTATAACAATTGTCCGCAATCGTTGGCACAATTATTATTCAAATTATTTGCAAATGGCATTTTTATAATACTTAATTTTATATAAATAACAAAGTAACAATAATTATTTTAATTACAAACCAAAAAATGTTAGTCGATAAATTATTTATATAATATTTATCTATTATTCAATCTAAACAAAGTTTCTATAATTTGAAATTTATTTTATTTTAGCCACTATTGCTTCATAAGCCCTGAAATATACATTTATTAAAAGTATTATCATTATTTCTTAGAAATAAGACAATCTACAATATTTCATTCATATTATTTTTAATCATTATCATCTTTGTAAAATAAATAATTAATCTATCATTTTTAAATATTCGATGGACGATAGTTATACAATTATCTTGCCATTTTCGTAATTCATGCAAAGCAGAAAAAAAAGTCTGACAATGAGCTTCAGGTGCCTGATGGGTATGGGGAAGGTATATGCAAAGTATATCCAGAGGATGCATTCTCTTGGATATTTAAAACACCTTTACTTAACATATCAAATAAAAATGCCTAAGACACATGGCCTACTGCGGCGGTCTCTATCCCTCTCTCTGCCTCCCTCGCGCTCTCTCTCTCTTTCGCTCTGTAGCAAAAGGCCCGGGAGACGGAAACACTTGGCTCTTCTCCCCTATTACTAAATATTACGGTACGAAGAAGACGCTGCTAGCGTTCAAGTATACACGATTCGGTAGCGGAATGTTCGCGAACCAAATTTTGGCTGAACTGATCAGCCGCGGCTTGTATTCAGGTAATCTTACCACAAAATTTTTCGAACAAATGCAAGCAATTTTTTTTTTTGATTTTCAAAATTCTATGATTATCATCTTATGGGATACTACGAACTGGATTATATATTAAAATTTCCATTTATTTAGTTTGATAGTTTTGCAATGGCATTTGTTCGAAAACTTAGGCATACTGCGATGGTAAAGAAGAGCTTTCACATGCTCTTAAGAGACTCGGCAGAGCGTCGCGCCACGAACATTTGTGCACCAGACTCGCCAGAGACTATATATACGCGAACCCTCGCACGCACGCCCACTGCCACTCTTATTTCACCTCATACAAAGAAATAACTGCTCATGTTTTATTTTGCGCGAATTTGGTTGGATAAATTCTGTTGGGATGAAATCAATTGATGTACACAGGACTGATGGAAAAAATAGGAAATCTTTTATTTCTCGTGTAAAAAAAAGAAAGTGCAAAGGTGGTGATTTCAGGTCGAGAGATCACCTTGCCTTCACAAAACACGAATGATAATAATAACGCCTCGACACTCACGAGAGGAACTAAAGAAAACTTTGAATATAATTATCACTGTACAATTCTCACTTGAATGAACTGTGGCCACTTTGTCTCTGGTCCCACGGTGTACCGCTGTGACTCGTGTGATCAATATGGCGTCACACAGCCACGAGGTGATCCGAAGTGAAGAGATACCGAAAAGTCTTTGGCCCAAAAGTCATTGTGAGGTCGTAAATCTCATAACTAAACGAAAACTATTAAGTGAATTGAAGTTTGTGAAAGAAGACCGCCGGAACCGCAAACTGAAGGGAACCGTTCGCTATGTCCATCGTGAGAGAACCACTTGTTGTCACCGTGGGTGGTCAAATTGAACTGAACGAGGCATGCCGTGCGCGACAGAAAAAGAGGGCTAGGCCAATTAGCCGCGTAGAAAAGAGTGTGTAGACACAAGATTTTGGCGCTTAGCATTGCGGAAGTGAACCAAGCACTGAGGGCCTCCCGCGTCGCCCGCGAGCTATAGACTTTTCTGAACACCTCAGTTGGCAAAATTAAGGACACTGTTATTACATAATTGTTTACATAGCTTTCGATTATGACCAAAATGAGCTCGATCAGTTTCGTCATTGATAAGATATACTAAATTCTTTTTCGTTGATCTTAGTCAAGAGTCAAGAATCAAGATCAGCTGTTTTCGCTCCACCAGAGATTGCCGAACCCGCTCGAGCCAAGTCGATCGATCGAGAGTCCCGTCAAGTCTCCACTACATATGCATGCATGTACGCATGCGCGTACGTGTATGCTTGATGTATATATACCACTAATATATATACTAACTGGATACGAGGTCTCCGCCATGTTGATGTTCTCAATAGAAACCCCTGCGACGCCTGGCAGTCAGTTACGGTACTACGTAGGACGCGGTGATGTTAAACAAATCAATGAGCTTAAGAGTAGAAAACGATGGATCAATCGCTTACGGCAATAATAACAATACAAATAACGAAACAAAACATCATCTGTACAGAATTTTCAGGGCTGCATTTCGTCACATTACATATTGTAATATTAACAACAATGCTTTTCTTTCTTTCAATTGAAAACTTTTAATAACAATTCAGTTGGAATATTTGCAACGGCCTCTTCTATAATTTTTTTACATTTTTTAGGAGGTGTGGTTATTGGATGTGGGTATAAATTGATTATTAGATTTAAAAACCATTTACAATGAATTCCGTTTTGAATATCTTGAAATATTACTTATTTTACTTCCTCATAGAGGAAACTTTGTGACGGTGAGAACATTTTTTTCCAGTTTTCAATGTTAACATGTTCAAAATGTATGTATGTTCTGGCACTGTAAAATTAAAACGTCTAGAACTAAATGTCTATAATCTGGAGAGAATCGGTCAACCGGTTCGGATATTACAAAATTTTGATTTTTTCGCAAATTTTGAAGAAATTATTGAATTGCTATAGTTTTTGCAAATTTCGAAAAGTTGTAAAAAATTTTATAATACGAATAGAGTATTTCAAAAAGAATATTTTCATCAAATTCGGAGAAAATCGATCGATGGAAATTGATCACTTTTATACAAATTCCCCATTCCATTCAATCGAGTGTACATTCCTTCCATGTCCTCACGAATTAAATACAATGCAGCCATGATCACGATGTATCTCAGGATTATAGTTGAAGATCTTTTTTGCGACTTTCCCATTGTATACTGCTTTCTGATGTTCCATCTGTTAAATATGTAAGGTATGAGATATGAAATAATAGGTGGGCAGTTATACTTTAATGTCGAAAAACAATCCTCGACAAAACCTGGCTCGGCATCTATGCTAGCGTACCAAGTTCTAATCACATTAGGATGTGGTAGAGCCAGTTCAAAAGTTTTTCTTACAAACTCAATAAAGATGCAATGTTAATGCAAAACATCGCAATTGCGGTGGATACTGTTCTCGAGTTAGTTTGCCAGATTTGTGATTTTTCCACATTTTTGTGAATAGCGAGAGTAGTGTGTTGTTGAAGCTCGATAAAACGTATAATATGGTTTCGCAAACCATTTTTTTTTGACAAAGTACTCACCACTTGTTGCAGCGAACCTACAGTGGTCTTTAGATTTTTTACTTTCCTTGCAACGCTTTAACCCTTTTTTGGGATGACGCATACTTTTGCCGCATATGATTTATTTTTTTCTGGCTTGTTCGAGAAGTGTCTTTGTTTGAGAATTGCATGTGAGAATAGATAGTAGAACGTTGGGTGGGAAAATAAAGTACGTCGATGAACAGCCTGGTTTTTCTTTAACAAAGTATAGATATCTTTATTCATCAAACACAACGATCATAAAAATAATACACTGGGGTGAGCGGTCAAATACACTTGAGCGTGGTTTATTAATAGCTAGAGTTCGCGCACTGATCGCCGTTGAGATCGAAACCGACACACTTCGGACGAGAGTTACACGTGGTGAGAGGGTCTGTAACCACCACGACCTGTTGAGCACTGCGAATCACCTGTCGAGAGTCTATGCAGCTAATCGCGACACGATGAATCGCCCCGTGAGCAGTACGAGAATGAGAAATCCTTTTTAAGCACGTTAAAACGCAGGAACGAGAGTACCAAGAGCTCAATTGATAAACGTGAGAAGAACCAAAAGTAATGAGCTTGAGCGAAACCGTTGAGCTGCGGCCATTAACTTTGTCACACATATACTAATGAGCATGAGCGTGGCCGGCGTCTTCTCCCTTTTCATCAGTGTGCATGCGCCTCGAGCGCGCGTGAGATGCTCGGGGAGCGGGCCCGAGAGGTGCTGCCGTGTAGCGGCCAGCCGGGCGGTCCGGCCCAGCCGCGCCAAATATGATCATTTTTCAACATTATCCCCCCATCAGCGAAGTTTGCTGATGAGTGGTGTCCTGATGATCTGGCTGAGGAGTTGGCAGAGGCGCAAGCTTGGTGAGTGCTCTGGTGAGCGTGGTGGTGGCGGTCTTGAGTGTCGCTACCCTTGCGAGTCCGTCTTTTCCCAGATGGAGCTTCGACACATGTGCAAGAGGCCACTTACTCGGTGGGAAGCGTTCATCAGTGAGCAGAACAAGCGAGCCGACCTTGATTTCGTTTGATGAGTGATGCCACTTCGAAATTGATTGTTGACGTTGTAAGTAGTGAGCAGATCATTGTGCCCAAAACGTCTGCACACGATTCTGTATGAGCTGCCAATGTGAGAGTCGTGAGCTCGCCATATTCAATAGTGACGGCTCCGGCAACGTAGTGAGCGCTCCACCAATGAGAAAATGGCCTGGTGTGAGGGCTGACACGTCTGAGGGGTCATCAGTGAGCGGTTCGAGCGGTCGTGAGTTGAGAATCGCTTCGATATGTGAGAGCAGGGAGCTGAGTTCTTCGTATGTGAGTAATGTCTCACCTACAGTCCGCCTGAGGTGAAACTTCGCCGATTTCACGACTGCTTCCCACTTGCCGCCCATGTGCGGCGCTGCTGGTGGATTGAACATCCACTGGCTGTTGTCGTTTGAGAGGACCGATGCCATGAGCTGATGTTCGTGAGTGCTCTGATCGAACAGTCGATGGAGTGCAGCGTCTACACCAACAAAGTTGGTGCCACAATCTGAGTACAGAGTGTGAGCTATTCCCCGACGAGCTGTAAACCGACGATAAGTGGCTATGAACCCTTCCGTTGAGTAGTCGCTGACCACGTCCAGGTGTACAGCCGAAGTTGAGAAGCACACGAACACACAAATCCAACCTTTGGATGTTTTTGAGCCTCGACCCTTCCATGCTTTGAGTGTGAGCGGTCCTGCGTAATCTACGCCCGTATGTAGAAACGGGCGTGAGGGTGTAACTCGAGAGAGAGGTAGTTGGCCCATTAGTTGATGGGCACGGATCCCCCTCTGCCGAGCACACACAACACATCATAGTATGTCAGATTTCACTGGCGCTCGTCCTCCGAGAATCCAGTAGGATTGCCGGATTTGAGCCAGGGTTCCACCGTATAGTGTGCGTTGATGAGCGTGATCGATGAGCATGAGAGATAGTTGTGCGTTGCGTGGAAGGATAGCTGGGTGCTTCCCTTCCTGCGTGAGCGATGACTGATTGAGACGTCCTCCAACTCGAATGACGCCTTGCCCGTCGACGAAGGCCGTCAGTCGAGTGAACGGGCGGCCGCGCGGTAGCGTCGACCCTGAGTTGAGCGTGTTGAGCTCCGATTAGAAGTTCACCGCTTGAGTTGCCTTGATCCAAAATTGAGTTGCCCTTTGCATTTCGTCCGATGGAATGACGACGACCGGTGAGCTCAGTTTCCTCCGTAGTTTGAGAACAACCCTGAAACATATCGCAGTGAGACGAAATATTTTTTGGACAGAGGAAAACCTGTAAATGAGATCCCAATGATAATCAACACGGGGAGCGGCGGTGACTATTGAGATGCCCGGACAAGCTTCATGCGCGCTGAGGCTGTCCGAGACCGGGGGTTGAGTTGGCCATGACTCTGTTGATTGAGTCATCCATGATGGTCCCGTCCACCATAGTGAGTGGTCTTTGAGCTGAGCTGTCGTTACGCCTCTCGAGGGGCAGTCCGCTGGATTACTTGTGCCAGAAAAATGTCGCCATTTAGCCTCCGGTGTGAGCTCTTGAATGAGCGCGACTCTGTTCCTGACATAGTCCTTCCAGCGCGACGAGTGAGATCTGATCCACATGAGCATGACTTGAGAATCCGTCCACAAGTGAGTTGCGCGCATGTCCATCTTTAATGTGACCTGGACATATTTGATGAGTCGAGCGAGTAGCAGCGCTGCTGTGAGTTCAAGCCTCGGGATTATGAGCCGTTTGAGAGGTGCAACCTTCGTTTTGGAGCACACGAGAGACGCCTGAGCGCCAGTGGACGGTGAGAGAATGACGAAGTAAACCACGGCTGACATCGCCAATTGTGATGCGTCAGAGAAGCCATGCATTTCTACCAGTGAGTCGCTCCATGAGTTGAGCTATCGGGGTAGTGAGAGCCTGGCCAGGCTTGAGAGATCTTCTCTGAGCGTGAGCCAACCAGTTGAGATCTGGGATGGCAACGGGTCGTCCCAGTTGAGTTTGTGCAGCCAGAGTTCTTGCAACAACATTTTTGCGCGAATCGTGACTGGTGAGATGAAACCAAGTGGATCAAATATCTGCGCTACTTCACTTAGAATGTGACGTTTTGTGAGCAGACCAGTGTGAGCAGAGAATTTCGATGAGAACACGAACCTGTCCGTGTGTGGGAGCCAACTGATTCCGAGAATCTTGTTCTCGCAATCGTCAAGTGAGATCGGCACGGGTGACGTGCTCGTCGATGAGACTGCCGTGAGCAATTCGCGGTCGGTTGAGTACCACTTGGCGAGCGGGAAACCTCCAGCCTCGCACAAGTGTTTCAGGTGATGAGCCGTGTCTATGAGATAAGCGAGGGAATCCGCACCGTCGAAGATATCGTCAACGTATCTTCCGAATTTGAGCGGTGGTAGTGCCAACGGGAACCGTTGACCTTCGTCCTCTGCTAGCTGAAGCAGAGTGCGAACGGCAAGAAATGGAGCTGCCTTGGTACCGTAGGTCACCGTGGTGAGCTGATACGGTACCGCGCTGAGCTGATCGTCGGTCCACAATATGCGTTGTAAGTCCCAATCGTCCTTTTGGACTTGTATCTGCCGGAACATCTTCGTGATGTCCGTGGCAAAGAAATCTCGATGAGTGCGGATCCAGATGAGAACGTCCGGGATATCGAGCTGCAGTTTTGCACCCGTGTGCATGAGATCGTTAATTGAGTGCCCCGCCGTGGTGGCACTTGATAACAATCGTGGTGGCAAAATTGATAACAATCGTGGTATGATCTTACCCTCCAAGTGATTCATTTTAAAGGACTTACCTGTGAAATGTTATTTCTTTTTGTGTTGTCAGCTTTTTACGACACTCGAACCTTCCCATTTTCAATTTTTTTCATTCACCACTATTTCCGTATATTTTTATCGCGTATTTATTGAATGTCCAACCTATTCACGCTTCAGACTCAAAAAACGATCAAACTTTATCTTTTTACGCTATGTTAACGTGAACAACGTAGTATACTGGCTGACTGCCAGGCGTCGCAATGGTCCCCATGCGAATAACCCATGGCTCAATCAAAAGAGGGTTCAAAAAGTTTCCCAGATGTTTTTGTTTCTGAGCGATAGTTTGAAGGTTATCGCATACGGAATGTTTTTGAATTTTTTGGGATTTCGCATTTTCAATTTTGAATTCTTGATTTGAAATACGATTAACAAATCTTAATTTTTCAATATTATTTATCTAATAATAATTATTAATTTTCATGTTCTATCGTTAATCATCTGATGATAATTACTGTAATTTTTTTCCTATTAATTATCGAATTAATCAACAATAAATATTGAATTATTAATCGTTCATTATTAATCATTGATCATTAATTTTTCATTATTAAACATTCTTACGAAATATTTTTATATCGCCAAGTTAATTTAACTGCGACAGCTACTGCTGCTGGTAGGGACCCTCTCCCAGGCCCGTCCCTAGAGCGAAGCATGTAAACACAGCCGCGCATCCCGGGAACGAATTTTCGAGATATCGCGATTTTCTACTAACTTTTTAACGATTTCCTTGGCGTACAAGAGGGAGTTTCCGGTATTGAATCAATACTCATTTTAATCGTTAAAGCTTCCTCTTTATCATGCACCAGGTTATAATATTGGCACTAAAGTGCTTCAATATGAAAAATGTTGATTCATGAGAAAATGTAACCTCGTAATACCTGGATTTCATCGACAGGAGCAGAGTTCATAATAAAAAATCACTTAAGGTGTAAGGGTACTACAAAATACGATTACAAAACAAGTTTCAATCGATTCCATCGATTCGTTTTCGCTTAATCACCGATAACGTCCCCAAAAACCGGGAATCGCTTCCTGGACTGTAGCTCCATCTGGAGTAGGCCAACCGAATTTTTTTAGGGGACTTTTTTGATCGCCACGAGCTGCCCTTTTGACTGATACCCATCGTTAAGGGACTTTCAACGAATTCAATATCAATTCTGGGGGTAGTTTCGCGTGGTCGCATAGCCTCGATTTACACCTGATCGTGCCATACCTTCGCACCAGGTCAATTCGCATCCGATCTTAATGAAACTAGTTTCATTCGGACGATAATTGAATTACCTCGAAAGTACTTTTTTAGTTTTTCGAAATCGGTTCAAGTTTCGCTGAAATCGACAAAAAACGCATCGTCCCACTTCAACTGCCCCTCACTGTATATTAGTGATATATACTGTTCGGGAATCTCCATTGCGCATAGCGTGTTGTTTCCCGAGCGACTCACCGCGAGGGCAGCACTTCCCGGGACTCGTCGTGGAAGGTTCCCGAACGTTCCACACTTGCCTCGTGAAGCATGTGGCCCTAGCGAAGCCATCTTTGTGCAACAATTGTTGCCACGCTCAAGAGCTCTCTCGTGTTATTCATTTGCAAAACTCATTGTCTGACTCATTAGTTATTATTAACTCATGAGTTAAACTCACGTCTAAATCACTGTCTCACTCATTTAGCGATTGTCGCACGGGCGACAATTCACATAAGTCTCGGTACATCATGATTGCTTTTCTCATCCTCACCACGCGGTCGAGCCACGCCTCGTGTAACGGCAAATCTCAACGAGCTAATCGGAGTATCAACCGCAATAGAATTAATATAATTCTATCGGCTCACCCACAATTGTGCGACTCAAAGTAACACACACTCAGGTGAACTCAATCCTGTAAACTTAGTGATCATTGTGAACGCTCATGTAATGAAATAAAGAGAAACACTAAAATTCGACACACGTGGTGTACATCTTTGTCTGTTCCCACCCGTTGTTCGCGATCCTCATTCCCATCAGCATTATACAGGCAACTAATTTTCCATCAAACTCAAACCGAAGAAATTCTCAAACATTTGGTCGTTCGAGCCGGATTCGTGAAAACAGTGAACTCGCGTGTGTTAAAATCAGTGTGTGTCCAATCATTAAAGCGCCAATCACCAGGTGGCTCAGTTCGAAGTGCCGATCACTGTGTTGCTTGTGCCTTAGAGTGCCAGTCACTGTATTACTTATTCCGACGGTGCCAATTACTGTGCCAATCACTGTCCAACTCATCCTTTTTCGTGCCAATCACTGCAATTAACTCGCTCTCGTGCCACTCATCCAGATTGCAACCTTGTGCAACTTAATTAAGCAACACTCATCATGTCGAACCCGAGTTCAGGCCGCACCTCACCCGATCGCTCAACAGAGTCTTTGTCGTTGACAGTGCCAGTCAACACCACTGTTGCAACTGGTGCTGATCGGCCAGCACATCACACGGACCGTCGCACTCTACGGAGCCACTCACACACTCGATTGTCAACGGAACTCATCCTGAAGTACCAAACTCAGGTCAATCGAATTGCCTACATTGAGGAGATCGCTAGCACCTTGCCGGAGGACGCAGCAACGGCCAACTTCAGCGACGTGCAGTCCGACTTAGATCAATTGGAGGAATCTCATCCAGATTTCTCATCGGAACATACTCATTTCGAACTCACTTGGCCTGCTGCATTCTTGGACCATCCATACTTCGCCGATAATTTGGATCAACAAGAGGCGAAACTCTATAGGAAAACCAAGCTACCGCTTGGCAAATTGAAGCACGCACTCACTGGAGCGTTGGAGGTTCCAGCAGTTCAAAGAACTCATGAGGTTCGTTTCGAGTTGAAGCTCCCGGACATCTCCACCGAAGTTCTCAGGCGACTACTCAGAATGGCCAGCATTCCAAAAGATGTTCACGTGCCTCATTCTCGACAATGAGAGACTCAGTATTGTGGAACGATTTTATTATTTGCGAAGCTGCATGGATGGTGCGCCAGCACAAGTCATCGCCAACTTCCCGTTGACAGACACCTCCTTGCAGCCTTCATGGGAATTGTTGACATCTTGCTACGAGAATAAGTTTAATTGTACATTAATCTTTACGAAAAGAAGTGAAATCTCCCCAAAAACATCTTTGATGTACAAAATGTGCTCCAAGTACATTTACGTGCGTTGTATTCTCGTTGCAATACAAAAACCAATACAAAATCAGTCAAAGTCGCCAAGTTTGTTTGTGCATGGGTACTGTTACGTCCCAGCGTACCTTATTCAACATTTAATAATTCTCAAGTAATTTTTTTTTTGTTTCGCAACAGGAACAAATAATTTTGATTTAAATACAATTGGAAAGTATTGCATCCTGACGTGGTACCCATTTACTGCAAGCGGGACCTTAAAATCAGGAGTCAACCCTATCATAATATGAAGTTTTTTTTATAAAGACAAATTGATGGTCATATTACGGAGAAATAAAGGGACAATGTGTGAAGGTAAAGGAGATCAAGTATTTTGGCTATACCGTGTAGCTCCATCTTTCGAGAATACGCTCACATTCAATGTCTTCCAAAACTGTTGTACTCATCTGCTGTGTATCGACCGGAGCCCTAGATCCTTGAGGGTGGAACCTAGTTACCCCAAGGGCAGTTTGGCTACGCAGTTATTCTTTTTTTCGTTGATGTCATTGAGGGTGTCAGTCTCGAATTATGACTCCGTATCACAGTGTTGCAGTAGGGTGTTATTGGTGGCTCCCTCGAGAGCACTGGC
The DNA here is from genome assembly GCA_963669185.1 of Dyspetes luteomarginatus. Taxonomy (NCBI): domain Eukaryota; kingdom Metazoa; phylum Arthropoda; class Insecta; order Hymenoptera; family Ichneumonidae; genus Dyspetes; species Dyspetes luteomarginatus. The sequence continues at coordinate 12,275,365 of OY769904.1, forward strand.
TTTTAAAACAAAGGGTTTGACACCTGTTATGAGCCATCCTGTTCTTGCGGAACGGTATCTGAGTTACGGAGGTAGTTTATTCCTAATTAAAAACACAAACCTTGTGTCTCATCATATCGAAAATAATTCATATCGGGAACTGGTAATTTTCTGGATCAAGATCATTTAAAAAGCATCTAATCAAAATTAACACCTCTTTTTCAATCATTACCCAAGGATCAAAATACAAACATTATCACTCAGCTAAGAATTGTTCACTCAAACCAAATCCCAGCTAGGAAGTACTTTAATAATTATTCCTTAATAAGTAACGTAATAAATTAAATTCATTTACAACTAAGGTATTTCGAAACAAGGCCCAGATTAATAAGTAGCGTATGAAATTTAATATGTCAGTCCAGCAAAAGAACGAAAAGTCGTAAAGACCTGACACACCACAGATGTTCAGTTATCTGCGATTACGGTCAGTAAGGGTCACAAATCGGGACCTACGCAAACCTGTTAGAACTTGACCCAATGCTTACGACCGTCTCACCCGTATATTACCAACGAAGCTTGAGGGCTATAGAAGCACAAAGCCTATAGCCCGCTTGGTTCCAATTTTTTAGTGAGTCAAACATACGCTTTATTCCAATTTTACTAACATTGATGTACTAAAATCGAGCGTAATGCGCGGTGTAAATAGTGTATTATACTCGAATTAACAACGTACGTGTAAGCCGGAGTAAATTATTGATACCCAAACCTAAGAACACCTAATCCAAGCGGGGTCCACAACATAAATATTACAATGCTCATCCAATATTCAATCAGTTACGCAAGCATAGTTGGTAGAGGGACAAGATACGAGTCGGACTGCGCGCGATCGAGACACGGATTTTTTTTTTTTTTTTTGTCGTTAGGCCAACGATTTCACATATTCACTAATTTTCATACACTTTTTACATTGAACATAGACAATTTTGTGTGAAATATGGAATTTTTATTTCCGTTTTATAACATTATAGAAACAAATGTATCTAGGAAGAAAATACAATGCGTGGAATGTTTTGTTGTTTCATTAAACAACGACCGCCAAATATTGCTCAGATAGAAAAATAATATTATGGTGAGCTTGCAGGGATTACAATTTAGGTTATTATTTTCAGTTCTTTTGAGTACTTTGAAATAAGATAAAAATCTTGAGGAAAGTAACCGTATTGAAGATGACATCAATTTTAAATAATAATACCAAAATTTTATCGTCAAATTAGTTTTGAAAAATTATTTCAATATATTTGCCGGAAACAAATATTTTTTTACTCACCACATGGATTCCCTGATTTTTCTGAATATATTAGATGTTTTTATCAATTTTGAAATTTTCATATTCAAAAATCGAAAAATTGATGCAACGTTGCAAATTTTGGATATGACTTCATAGAGAAATGTCATATTACACATTTTAATTTTCAAGATCACTGAACAAGCAGTTATTTAAATGCAGTCTGTTATAATACGCAAAAACTGATATTTCGAAATTGAGAGAAAATTCTCAAAAAATCAATGTATTCGGAAAAATCAGGGAATGTCTTTCGTAAGTGGAAAAATAATGATTTTGGTCAATTTGTTGAATAAATTCTTTTTAACCAATTTTTTAATAACTCTTTGGTCTTATTACTATTAAAAATTAATATTATCATTATTTGCAATGAGGCTAGTCTAAGACATAGCGCGTGCAATTACGAAAAGAATGAAAGGCTCAAAACAGTATCAAGTGCGTTTGTTACTTATTAATATCACGAATCATGCAATGATGTCTTTATTGACGGAATCCTACCGATGTATCGGACAAAACGTCTATTCCAAACCGGCAAAACAAGAGTCCGAGGATTTTAAACACATACTCGCACGTGCATGCGATAGGAATATACGCGGGAAAAGCTGGGCGTTTATCAGCCCCTACTCTCAGAGCGAGAGAGATAGCATCCTCGAGCTAATCGTGAATGCGAGAGAGATAGCGCCATCAAGCTAATCGCGAGTGCGAGAGAGATAGCGCTATCGAGTCCAATATTATCATTACATCTCAGTACGAGCAGGGGCCAACTACTCGTATTAACATGTGGCTCTCTCTCGTATAAAACCTTTTTTCGCAGATTTTTTATATTTTATTTATTGTGAATATAATTGCATAATTGCAAAAAAAAAAATAACGAAGCCGGGGATTGAACCACCGACGTAGCACATACAGAAGCAGCGCTATACCCATTACCCCAACTGGGATACGTATACTATTGGTATCTTTTTAAGTATAAAAATCGTGTCCCCGCTCGGATTTCGATTTCATTAGATTTGCTTGGTTGGGTTAATTAACTCCTAGTTTACGTAAATATAAATAAATAATTGAAAAAATAAGTTTGTCTCGACGTAGAGGTCATTAAAATGCAAAAGTATTTGCAATGAATAGCTCTATCTTCGTCGGTATCAGCAATGTACACCCAAACCCCCACTTTACGTCCGTATCGCTTCTGTGCGAGAGAGCGCACCCATCACCCCAGCATCGAGTTCGAGTGAAATAGCATCATCAACCCGACTCAGCAGGTGGAGCCAACGCAGTTATACAGCCGCTCACGTGTGTTAGTTCTGTACACGTGAGCGCACACATGTAAACTCGACGCTAGCGACATCTTACCGTTGGGGGAGAAAGATTGTCCGAGCTCCCCAACTTTTTTGGAACAAAGCGGGCTATAGGCTTTGTGCTTCTATAGACCTCAATCTTCGTTGATATTACCAACACATTGAATGCATGCATACGTATATAATAAACATATCACCAGAACTGAGCAAGCCACGTGCAGCTGCTAAGTAGAGTAATACATCGAAAGTTACCCCTTAATGACCAGCCCCAGTTCGAGCATTCTTTTACCAAAATAAAATGCATAGTTTCAAGTTATAATTATATTCATATTTGATTAATGAAAACATATAACATGGATGTAAACATCAATTGAAAATCAGTCTTTTAAACAATTTGAACTTTCTCTATTCAAAATTACGAGCAGAAATGATCCACGTATTCAGTAATCTCAAGCTTTATCGAGGATCTGATACGAAAGTTTAGTGTTTAAGCGATTAATAAAACCTTGAGTTACAATATAATTATTATATAGTTTAGTCGAAAGTTCAAACTATTTAATGTTGAAAACATATTTTTCTTCGAACAAATAATCGTTTATCAAATTAACAATAATATAATCATGAGGATGTAATGTTCATCTTGTATAATTAAGTGTATGATTTACGGCTATAAGTAGTATACGGTGCGCTATGGCGATCCCCACTCCTATCCCTACTCTTCGGGCCTGGTCGGACCGTGTTGATTGTGGGTCGGGGTGGGGGTAGGTGCCCGAACTCCTATCCGCGCTCTTCGTGATTGGTCGATTAGTGCCGAGTGTGGGTAGAGGTGGGCGTAGGTGGTCCCACTCCTATCCCCGCTCTTACGCTCACTCTTCAGGCCTGGTCGGTCCGCGGCGAGTGGTAGGTGAGGTGTCGTCACAGCATACATAATTTCGACGGGCACGTCCTCGTTTTCTAGCCACGCGAGATTCAGAAGTTTTATTCCACTTTCCATGACTGAATTTTTCTATATCTTTTTAGGCGCGAATAAAAATATTAATACGGCACATTACAGCGGCAAGACGATGATATATACTGAATACTGAATACTGAGGATAATTCTTTGCTCTGCCATAGCACACGCCCGCTCGTGAAGATGCGATGATCGGTCGAATAGCAGCATCAGCAAAATTGTACGTGTCCATATTAATGTCTTGGGTATCTCATAGTAAATACTGTCGTCAGCATTTTTGCACGGCTGCAGCTCGAGCTCGTGATGCTTTTGCACGAGCGCCGATCTCCGTTAACTATATGTATATGCTCAATCATGCACAAGCGTTGCCTGTACAGCCGGGTATATATATATATATATAGTATATCTACACAATCATTACAATTACAGCTTCTGAATTTAGGATTATATTTTGGCTATTTTTGAAGTAAAATTTCTTTAGCTGCGGTAGAGTGAATCCATAGGAAGAAACACAGCACAAAGAGGAGAAGCCGAGAATAGAGATACCGCGGAGAGCGAAAGAAGCACCGAACAAAGAGGAGACGCGACGAACGGTTCTCGGCGTCTCCTCTTTGTGCGGAACTTCTTTCGATCTCCACGCTGGCGCAAGCATGGTATATACAACTGACTGTGTGTGTGTGTGTATATAGTAGTGTATACTCCGTGTTGAGATATGTATTTGTCCCTCACACATATAGCGTTCTCTGCTCGCTCAACGGCGGGTTGGGAAGATATACAGTGAGGGGCAATTGAAGTGGGACGATGTGTTTTTTGTCGATTTCAGCGAAACTTGAACCGATTTCGAAAAACTAAAAAAGTACTTTCGAGGTAATCCAATTATCGTCCAAATAAAACTAGTTTTATTAAGATCGGATGCGAATTGACTTGGTGCGAAGGTATGGCACGATCACGTGTGAATCGAGGCTATGTGACCACGCGAAACTATCCCCAGAATTGATATTGAAGTCGTTGAAAGTCCCTTAACGATGGGTATCAGTCAAAAGGGCAGCACAGGGCGATCAAAAAAGTCCCCTAAAAAATTTCGGTTGGCCTACTCCAGAAGGAGCTACAGTCCAGGAAGCGATTCTCGGTTTTTGGGGACGTTATCGGTGATTAAGCGAAAACGAGTCGATGGAATCGATTGAAACTTGTTTTGTAATCGTATTTTGTAGTGCCCTTACACCTTAAGTGATTTTTTATTATGAAATATGCTCCTATCGATGAAGTCCAGGTATTACGAGGTTACATTTTCTCATGTATCAACATTTTTCATATTGAAGCACTTTAGTGCCAATATTATAACCTGGTGCATGATAAAGAGGAAGCTTTGACGATTAAAATGGGTATTGATTCGATACCGGAAACTCCCTCTTGTACGCCAAGGAAATCGTTAAAAAGTTAGTAGAAAATCGCGATATCTAGAAAATTCGTTCCCGGGATGCGCGGCTGTGTTTGCATGCTTCGCTCTAGAGCCGGGCCTGGGAGGGGGTTCCTACCAGCAGCAGTAGCTGTCGCATTTAAATTAACTTGGCGATATAAAAATATTTCGTAAGAATGTTTGATAATGAAAAATTAATGATCAATGGTTAATAATTAACAAGTAATAATTCAATATATATTGTTGATGAAATCGATAATTAATAATAAAAAAATTACAATAATTATCATTAGATGATTAACGATAGAACATGACAATTAATAATTATTATTAGATAATTAATATTGAAAAATTAAAATTTGTTAATCGTATTTTAAATCAAGAACTCAAAATTAAAAATGCGAAACCCCAAAAAATTCAAAAACATTCCGTATGTGATAACCTTTAAACTATCGCTCAGAAACAAAAACATCTGGGGAACTTTTTGAACCCTCTTTTGATTATCTGAGTGCACATATTTTCAAAATAAATATTCAACGTTATTTACAGGTACTTTCGACTGAATCAGCATTTTAGGCCGCCGTAACTCCGAAAATTCAATTCCTGCAGTACGGTTTACGACAATCCAGCCGAGAAGAAATGTTGAAGCTGAAAAATTGCGTTTCATGCTTCTAACCCACGACAAATTTTTTTTTTTTAATACTTTCATGATCGACTAATAAGGAGGCACCACGTTTAGCGTGGGTTTGTTACCTGATAATGAGCAATGATCGAAATATTATTATTTTATCAATAACGAGGGGAAACTTAAAATATACTTGTAGCATCGCTTGTACAGATATTTTATTTCTCTAGTCTAAACTAAAAATTAATTTCTTAAACTCGTATGTGATTATTGGACCAACAACCTTGGCTTCAATCACAAGCCAATGTAAAAATAATTATCATCGAAATCATAGAAATTCCGTCTGAATTTTGTCTAATCTAATGTATGTAAGAAATGTCTCTAGCCAGAGCTCTCTCGTGTACAGCCCACATTAAAAATCATTTTTTTCAGCATATTGATGGTCATGTGACTAGCAGATGTGATCTTGACGTGGGTTACACAACCGTTAAATTTCCACCCTCAAAATCTTGAATTTTTCAATCATATCAGTTTTTCAAATTCAAGAAAAATTCAAGATTTTAAATCAGTTCAATCAGTGACCTGTGTGATCAGTTTTTCAACTGATATGATTGAAAAATTCAAGATTTTGAGGGTGGAAATTTAACGGCTGTTCTCTTATGAGAATTATTTGAGAAAATTATTTTATTTGATTTTTTTATTTTTCAATCATTGTTCAGCTACGATGCCATCCATAGAAGAATTTAACCTTGAGGAAAATAATAGTTTGACTACATGTGCATATGCGAAAAACTAACGTCATCTTGAAATAATCCGTCACTTCTGAAATGTTATTTTCATCGTGTCTCGATTCGCTCATCTCCAATAGCAACGGGTAACATGTACTGTGGGCGGCAGTGTGATTCCGAAGATACCCGAACGCTCCATTCTCATAGATTATAACCAGTGACGTCGCTGCGGCTAAAGCGGCCATCCGATTGGCCAACTTTGATCGGCTATAACTCGAAAACGACGCAGCCGATTTAAAAAAAAAGAATGCCAAAAATTTTCGTTTTTTATCCCGCATATACCCATATCAGGAAAAGGGGCAGTTCCGAATCACCCTGTATATATGCATTTGTGTGCATGTGTGAGTGTATGCGTTTGGGCGTGTGTAACCATACACAATGGATGTATAAACAGACACACAGGCACACACACACACACATTAGTTGATTTACATACATGTGTATATATATATCATTTGTCGTGTCCGTACAGGCGGCGTGTGTGGATGTGTGTGCGTGTGTTTATACATACATTGTATCTGTTCATATAAATCTGCATATGTATGTATACATTTCCGCGTATCGAGAGAGATAAAGAGAATACACGAATTCTTGTCTAAGGACGATCCACAGAAGCAAAGCAGTCGAACAAACTGATTGTAATCAATTTTATTATAACAAAATATTTGATCGATGATAATTATACAATTATCTTGCGTTTTTCGTAATTCATGCAAAGCACAAAAAAAAGTCTAGCGATGAGCTTCAGGTGCTCGATGGGTACGGGGAAGATACATGTAAAGTATATGCAGAGGATGCATTCTCTTGGATACCTAAAATACCTTTACTTCACATCTATATATATAAAAGAAAGTCGTGTTAGTTACACTATTTATAACTCACGAACGGCTGTACCGATTTGGCTGAAAATTGGTGGGGATGTAGCTTAGAACCAGGAGACGGACATAGGATACTTTTTATCGTGACATAAAACGTCAAAGAGAATACAAGTCACTATAAAAGTGGAATAACAAAAACGCATCTGACATGGAATAACAAAACGCAAATGGCAGCTAAACGTAAAGCAAATGACAGCTAAACGTAAAGCAAATGACAGCTAAACGTTAAGTATAGTTGAAAATTTGATAATTATAAATTTTGTCAGAAATCAATAATCAGTAATAATCAGTAATTTGTATTCTCTTTGAATCATCATTAACAATGCCGCGACCAAGACGATGGAATCTTTCCCGACAAAGCCGTAATGCAAGAAGGATACGAAACATTGCGAATCAAAGGACTGAAGAAGAACAAGAAATTGCCCGTGAAGAGCGCCGCGTTAGTATGGCTCGACTTCGTGCTTCTCAATCACAAGAGCAAAGTGAGGCAGCCCGTGAAACGGCTCAGTTGGCAATGCGAAATCGTCGAGCGAACAACAGAGATCAACAAGTAGATAATTTTCGACGCACAAGAAGAGATTTATCAAGTGCTGATTTGAATCGAGCAGCGTTTCGATACGATTGCAGCACTGATTACTGCTTGCATCCTAGCGTTTGCATTGGGCCAATGGACGTTGCTTGCGAGTATTGTGGCGCATTGAAGTTTTCCGGAGAAACGCCCGGATTGTGCTGCCTTAGTAGGAAAGTGAAATTGCCATTATTGACTCCGCCACCTGAGCCATTGCATTCATTGCTTTGTGGCGAAACACCCGATTCACGTAATTTTCTTGGAAACATTCAAAAATACAATGGTTGTTTCCGAATGACCTCATTTGGGGCAGACATTATCGAAGAACGAGGATTTAATCCGACATTCAAGGTATTTATTTATTTATTTTTGTACTTACACACAAATGAATGACGCATTTAATCGAGCATTGGAACGGGAACGTGAATATGATCACCAGGAATTAGATTTAGTAGTTCAAACGAATGTACCCCTGTTGAATCCCTAACAAAAGGAAGTTTATGATACATCAATGAAGGCAATTGATAATGGAAATGGTGGTTTATATTTCCCAGATGCCCCTGGTGGAACTGGTAAGACATTCCTCATGTCAGTAATTTTAGCCACTGTTCGTGCGAGATCCAGCATTGCGGTTGCAGTTGCTTCTTCTGGAATAGCAGCCACATTGTTAGAAGGATGCCGTACGGCTCATTCAGCATTAAAATTGCCGTTAAATCTTCAAACTATTGAAGAACCAACATGTAATATTGCAAAAAACTCAGCGATGCCCAAAGTTTTATCAGCATCGAAAATCATCATCTGGGACGAATGCACAATGGCGCATGAACGTGCATTAGAAGCACTTAACCGAACATTGAAAGATCTACGCAATGACTCGAGATGTTTTGGAGGAGCAATGATTTTACTGTCTGGCGATTTCCGCCAAACACTGCCAGTAATTCCAAGATCAACGGCTGCCGACGAAACAAACGCTTGCCTCAAATCATCGAATCTATGGCGCTATGTGAAGAAACGTCAGTTGACAACAAACATGAGAATTGTATTAGTTAATGAGACATCTGCTGAAGATTTCTCTGAGCAATTGCTGACTATCGGTAATGGTCGAGTACCTGTCGACGAATCGAGCGGATTGATTTAATTTCCTCATAATTTCTGTAACTTTGTCTCATCGAAATACGAACTTATCAACAAAGTATTCCCAAACATAATTACTAACTACAAAAATAATGAATGGTTGAGTGAGCGAGCAATTTTAGCGGCTAAGAATAAAGATGTAGATGACCTAAACTACATAATTCAGAATGAGATCATTGGAACAATGCATTCATTCAAATCTATTGACTGCGTAACAAATGAAGATGAAGCCACCAACTATCCAATTGAATTTTTAAATTCCTTGGATGTGCCTGGCTTACCACCGCACAATTTACGCCTAAAGGTTGGCTCCGTAGTAATGATGCTTCGAAACATAAACCAACCAAAACTGTGCAACGGTACGCGTTTGGTGGTAAGTAAATTGATGAACAATGTGATTTACGCGACGATACTCAAAGGAAAATTCGAAGGTGAGGAAGTTCTCATTCCGAGGATCCCGATAATCCCAACCGATTAGCCGTTTGAGTTTAAAAGACTTCAATTTCCGATCCGTCTTGCATTTGCCATGACCATTAACAAATCACAAGGCCAATCATTGAAAGTTTGTGGTTTGAATCTGGAATATCCATGTTTTTCCCATGGTCAATTCTATGTGGCATGTTCACGGGTCGGAAGACCATCTGCGTTGTTTGTTCTTGCGCTTGATAATAAAACAAAAAATGTCGTGTATCAAAAGGTACTTAACTGAAGAGTGCAACCTATGCACCAAAATACATGAACGATAAAGAATCATTAAAATACTTAATTTTTTTATTTGTATTTCCTAATAAAAAATTGAACTTAATAAAATCCAAAATCTGCTTATTTATTGCCTCTAAGGCGGAACAGAGTTCGCCGGGTCAGCTAGTATCAAATAAAAATGACTAAGAGATATGGCCTACTGCGGCGGTCTCTCTCTCTCTCTCTCGCTCTTCCGCTCTGTGGCAAAAGGCCTGGGAGACGGAAACACTTGGCTCTTCCCCCTATTACTATATACGGCTCTTCCCCATATTACGGTACGAAGAAGACGCTGCTGGCGCTCAAATTTGGGCTAAACTGATCGGCCACGACTTGTATGCAAGTAATCTTACCACAAAAATTTTCGTGCAAATAGTATTGCCGAAGTTTTGCACCTACAAAAATGTACAAGTACTCAGTGTGTACATTTTTTATTACTGCATAGGGTGACATAAAGGATTTTTTGAATAACTAGCTTTGAAAGTCAGTAAATCCATCTTTATTTTACAGATAACTGGTGGTAATGCAAACTGTATTTTTTTTTTTGGAATTTCAATATTCTAAGAATGTCACCTTATAAGATACTACTAACTGGATTATATACTAAAATTTCTATTCATTTGGTTTGATAGTTTTGCAATGTTATTTGCACGAAAATTTAGGTCTGGTGCGATGGTAAAAAAGAGCTTTCACATGCTCTTAAGAGGTATCCTGGAGGCAACTCCCTACCATGGTGAACATGATGAATAAATAGTTACATTAATAGAGAATTATGGTCTTGTACTGTCAATGATTAAAGGGTTTTTTTTTAATTCACTGTTCAATTTTTTTTTCATTTGATATCTTAAATCGAAGGGTTTTTACAAATCATCTATTTTTTTAAGGCATCTGCATAAGCTTGGAGCCCAAAGAACAGGTCGATGTTCAATATTTTTTCTGATGGGAGTATTGGGATGACGAGGTGGGGATTTTGCACACAATTAATACATAATCTTGCCAAGCTTGAGTTTTTTTTATTGAAAGATATTGATAAACAATGAAGTTAATATTACTTAAACAAAGTGCCGCCGTCGTAAGCCGTCGAAACGGTGTAAGTCATATGTATATCAAAATCTATTCGTCCGATTCACTTTAAATTTGGACAGAGCATAATTTATAACATTATCTGTCGTATGACGGGATGATTTCTTGATATCTTCATGCATTTGTTAATAATAAATTATTAAAGTTGTTTTTTTTCGAAAATCGAACTTTTTTTTCTACAGCCTGACATTTTCGTAATTTTCAAAGTTTCAAAAAAGTATCCGGTCATACGACAGTTTCATTGTTATACTGAAATTACACTTTGTTATATTTTGTTTCAGATCACCCTAGTTGCCAGAACTATCTACACCGATTGGCCATACATCGACGGTGGCGCTTTGCTCAACAAATAATGACTTCATTGTTTATCAATATTTATCCATTAAAAAAACTCAAATTTGGAAAAACTATGTATTAATTGTTTACATACAATTACATACGATTCCGACCTCGTCATCCCAACACTCTCAGCAAAGAAAAATATTGAAAATCGACGCGCTTATTGGGCCCTTCCTGCCACAAGCCACAATTATCAATATATTCCTTAACTCTTTTTCAATTTTGACCAATTTTTTCAGTACTTACAGTGATTATTATTTAAGAATGAATACTTGATTCCTGTAAAATTTCAGCTGAGCAGCTCAGAGCTGACTCAAAGTAGGACACTTTTTTGACAGTTTGCGAAGAAGAAGTACCGAATTCCATATAATTTATCCCCCGCCGATTAGAGTTCACTTTGAACTTTTGACTGGTGTCATAGTAGACTTGCAGCCCAATTCGATTGAAATCTATCGCATAAAACAGTAGTCGAGTCTGTGTTTTTCAATCGCTGCAAACCTTACTTGCAATGTTCAGGCAAAAAACTAAAATGTTACGTCAAAAGTGTGTAATTTATTTTTCATTCGGTTCTCTTTCCTGTTGACGCAATAAAATTATGTTGATTCTAACTAAAACTTTCTGCGCAAGGAGAGGCCTTTTACTGCATTTTACTACTCTTGGAATCAGTCTCAATACAATTGCCGGTTTTTGAGTCGAACTTCGCGGAAAGTCACTCCGAACAGGGTGAAGGAATGGTTTTATAAATGTAGAATTTTAATATAATGATATTTTTCTTGTAAGGATCAGGGGAAATTAATTGTCCCACTCTCATCTATGATAACCTGTTTCTCCTTAATGTAATTCGGTATTTTTAAAATTAGAAGAAGAAAAAGGGGTTTATTCTCCAAAAAATGGGAAGCTTATTAGTTCACAAACTTAATAGAAATGGGAAATCTGTATATTATAAGTAAGTAAACAAAATGACTCACCTTGAGATGAACAGCTGATGAGACTTGAAGAAGGTTGGGATGTCGCGGAAAAAAACTGAAGGATTGAAACAAATGTGCGATCAGTCTGATTTGCGGATTTTAATTTATTCAAACAGAAATTGTGAAGTGAAATAAACTCGTTGCTCGCTTTTGGCCGGACCCATCAGCTCGGATATTGTTATTTATATAGATAGAAAATCGCGAAAAACTGTTTTAACTGTGTTGCAAACATGATTAAAAAAAATATTTGAGATTACAAGAATGTTTTTGAGTTTCGGTTAAGAGGAATTTCCAATCAAAAATCGTAGTAGTAACGTATTTAAAATACATGTTTCTTAACCAAAAAGCATAGTCACGCGTTACAAAAATTTCACAAAATGAATCTAGTCATTCGTTGCAGGGGTTTTTATACGGGAATCATTAAAGCTAATTGACTCCTGATTGGTCGAGGCATCGTACTGTTTGAGATTACAAGAATATTTTTGACTTTCGGTTGGAGAGGAATTTCCAATCAAGAAGGGTAGTAGTAACGTGTTTCTTAACCAAAAAGCATAGTCACGCGTTACAAAAATTTCACAAAATGAATCTAGTCATTCTTTGCAGGGATTTTTATGCGGGAATCATTAAAGGTAATTGAATCCTGATTGGTCCAGGCATCTTACTAATCGCTCTGAGAATATGACCATATTTTGCGGTTTCTCCACTCTTTTTTCCGGAGTTCTAGTTAAGTAGTCGAAAGTTATTTTCCCGACATCGTTATCATTTACTGGTCATATTTCCAAATCAGGGATATCGTGGCTCCCTTTTACCCCGTGCGAGCATTGTTCCTCATTTTGTAGCATACAAGAGTGGAGGCAGTTTATTTATCCTATGAATGCTCTTATTTAGGTGTTGAGTATGATCTCAAAAAATATGAGTATGGCTAGCGCTTAATCGTGCCGCATTTGGAGATAGAGAGAAGAGAAAGATAGAAGAGCCCGTGTACGCCTACGTACGCCGCTTTCTATGTTACAATACAGTGCGTATATGTGGCTAGCGAACGAGAGATTCTGTTGAATGTAATTACGAACCTGTTAGGCTATCCCGTTAGTTTTTCCCCTAGGCTAGTTTTCTTTCCTTGGCCACAATGTACGATCTCTTTTCCTTCATCTTCATCCCCATCACCCTCACTCGTGAGCTGCACGCACTGTATCGTTGTATTTTGCGTTAAAAATTGAGAAACTTATTCGGTTATAGTAGATTATATAAATTAGTCTGGTTTTCCCAATAATTAATTGAAACATTAATTAAATAAAATATAAACAATTAGCGCATGTAAAATGTAATTAATGACAGTAACCATTTGATGTAGGTAACGCCTGATTTTGCATGAGTGATTTCTGTAATATATTATTTAGAATATTTTGGCTTGATTAAATGGGATTCAGCTGCCGAATTGGATTCGTTTTAGATTTGACGTTTGGTAGAATTTTGACCCACTGCTTACTATAATTGGTAACAATTTTAGTGATACGAATTTAATTTTAGTATACGATATCTAATAATGTCTCCTAATCCCCATGTGGCAGGATGCGAATGCATCTATTCCTAAATCAACTACCTCCTGTCATATCTTTTATGTAGATGTAGCTGTATGCGTGCATATATCTAAGAGCGTTTATCTACGATGGGAGTCACTTATCATAATGTGATTGATCACATGTTCTCTGGAATATAAGCCGAGCATGTTATCGTACTTAGTGAAGCTTCTCTTTTTGGGAGTATTTATTTTCCAAGTGTCATGCTCAAAAACGACGAGAAGTGTCGTTCTCGGGGTTGCATATATTCTTTTACAGGTTTAAATTCAGTATCCAGTCTGTATTCCAAATTTACACGGGCTGACTTATTCCACATATATTTTATGATTTTATTGTTTACCGTTCGATTGTGTATCTTCCATCACTATTAATCATTTCTTTGATTATTTTCCGTTAGTGTTGAATCAGAATATCCGTATGAAATTTTGTCTCGTAAACTAATTCGTTTCTTCAGAAATGATACTCCTACATTTAGTGTTTTAACTTGATCTGAGTAAATTTATGGGTGATATTGTTTGGCTTAAACACTGATTTCTTTTACTATAAACCCGTGCTGCTTATTTTTCAAGTTTTGAATTTGTTTCCATCAATTTATTTTTTTCTAATAATTAAACCAAACGATTCACCAGTCCGGATGAAATGAACAAATAAAAAGTATTGATAGGGAAAAGTGTGAAGGTGGGGTTTATGGACCGGGAAAATATTTGCCAAATTAAACTCGATGTTCACCTCATTTCCTTGGTTTTGAAACGTGTCAGAAGTGTCACAGATAACCCTACGCCAGTAATTCCGTCAATGTCCCACTCCTTTGCCTAAGCGTTCGCCAAAACTAAATCGGCGGCCTCCTAACACCAACCGGTTTTTGGTCAACCATGTGCTCAAGTAATTCTTGACGAACGTGATGAAGGTTCTATGACCTAAGCTTTGCGGTCGATAATTTTGGGTAGATAGATACAGTAGTGTCGGAGATGATTTTTTTCGGCTCTTGCGGTGAGATGGAGTGGCATGGTGTAACCTAATTGCCTTCACTCCGTTTTTCACCTCAAACCTTCACCTCACACCTAACTTCTCCATTAATTAAACCATGATTAATTAAAAAATTGAATTAATATGATTCCCGATCGTGAATTTCGCTTGGGATAAGTTAATCCTGTGTGAAAATTTGCTTTGTTCTTTTTCCTCTTTTTTCTCTTTACATCCTGTAAGTTATATAATTATCCGCTCTCCTTAAAAGGCTAGCATGACCACCGTGCTGAAACATTGCCATGGATACGTAAGAACGTAACACCATGAGATGGATCGAAGCGTAAACTGAGGAACAGACGGGCATACAGTATTTTGATAGTAGCGTTTCGCAAAAATGTACGATTCTTGTATAGGGCAATGGTTTTGAGGCTTGTAGAACACATGTTACAAACATGTGCCGTATCTGAATTTACCCGAGAATTCCAATCAAGTCGAACAGGCCCATGGGACAGGTTGAATGATATTCAGAACAGTTCTCAGTGCGTCCGATCAATTCGGCTTCAAGTACATCGGGTGGCAAACCCTCGTTTCTCGATGTCGAAGGCCTGAAAAAATATTGATTGCTCCGTTTTGATACAAATTTCAATAATAATAACATTTCGTAACAATATTTCGTATCAGCCTTATTGATGTTACGTGCGAACGTAACGCGAGAATATTTTTAGGTCGATTGTCGCTTACCTTTTTAATTTCGGGCGCCTTGCCTGCATCCCATAAGAGCCTATTCTAAATATATCTACAATATCTATATCTATATAGACCCGTCCTTTCTATATAGACAATATGGTTTAAGCCATCGTCAAACGTGATTTCATTTAACGGAAAACTTTTATATCAATCGCCCGAAGTTAGCTCAAGGAATAGAGTTAACAGAAATTCTCAGAAATGTCATAAAAAACGGGAATCTTCCATCGATTGTCTTCAAACTCAATAGCAAACTGACCCGGGGCTCTTTCGCACCCAGACAATTTCTACAGCTTGCTATATTGGTTTATATATTAGATTGATGTAAAAACAATTTCGAAGCTCAAAACGCTTTTGAAGAATTCATCAGTTCCAGAACTCCCGATTTATATGCCACCGCAATCAACAGACTTGTTATTTGTTGGTAAAAATGCGTAGATAGTAAAGGTTCCTATTGCGATTAATAAATTTCATTGTATAATAAGTTAAGATATACTGCTTTGAAGTTTATGAACCGAAACCGCAATTACTTTTGCACCAATCTAATAGTAGAGGGGTCTAGCTCCTCCGGAAGGGGGGGGGGGGGATTGGGTCAATTTTTCGTGTCCTACGGAAATATATAATTGGGAACCATTCTAATATCTACTTGGAATCGCAAGAATAGTCGCCTTTACGGGGGTGCCTTAAGAAATTATTGCAAAGAATTATTACGGTCCTTACGTGAAGACTACATGAGTTATGTCGCCAATTACACCGTTGTCATGTAGAGAAGATTCAGAAGTCTCGCAAATTGTTCTCAGGAGGCAATTTCGGCCTGGCAATCCGAACCTGAAAATCACATAAAATTCAATTAGGAATGTACAGTACATTTAGCCTCGAAAGCATGATTCAAAACATCGAAGTCTACACATATATAAGCGATTCGCCTCCAGATTATATTACCAAAAAATAACTTATTTCAGCAATGTTCGAAAATCTGATGATATCATTGAAAATTGTATCAGTTTTGCATCGTTTCATACCATCCTCCTGTAAACAATACAATATTCATATTTTTCATTTTGATATCTCGGAAACTGTGCATCGTAGTTGTGCAATTGAAGAAAAACTGAAATTTTCAGCTATTCGTTCTGCAAGAACCAATGTTTATCGAGATAGGTATTGTAATAATGTTCAAGAAAAAAAATAGAAAAAATAGACTTACACGAAAAGGCTTACCTCTGTACGTAGTCGCATTTTTCTTATATCCAGCACCTAAAAAGTAAGTTCTTTGCAAAGTTGCAGAACAGCGAACTAATCACCTTAAAAATTGTAGCTATTATTTTATTAAGAAAAATTACAATCGCTCCAATTTTCAATGTAGTAGAAAGAAAAAATATACTACTGCTGAAGTTTGAGCTTTAAGAAAAAGATTATTAAAATTATCACAAAACTGTAAAAGTTATTTGCACTGCCGACTGCGGGCAGGGTAAAAAGAGGGTATTTATGCATATAGCAGTGACTAGCTGGTCGATGTAACTTTCAATGTCACCACGTTTCTCTCGAACGATAACCAATAACTTAACGAAATACAGCTCATCGATTCTGAAAGTAAATACGCTTATTGTTACACGCATTTTGGTCACTAAATTGTTAGCTTCTTGTGACAAGTAACTTTTTCAAATAACATATTCACGCATATCGAAGCAGCCCAATGGTTAACGTGGATGAGAGCTGCTATCGAATATCGAGGGAGGAGTATTGAAGGAATTTCGAATGATGTCGAAGGAATATCACCATGCTACGCTATGCTATCCCTGTGCAGTGCATTATTGTTTATATTTTTCGAAGAGTGATAGGTTATGTTGTTGGTCTTACATTAATTACCAATTGATGTTTGTGTTAAAACCTTAAGAGATTCAGAGATCTACATGCTTCGCGTGATATTATTAAGATGATGAAACCTGTACAAATTCGAGAGAGATAGCTGCAATTTTCTAAACAATGCCATTCAGAGATCTTTGAGATTTTGAGGAAAATAATAGTCAAGCGACATGCCTGATTCAAGACAAATCTTACCTAACAACAATTTTCCCGAAATCTCAGTGAGCTGTCATTGACCTGTGTTTCTAGTTACGAAACCAATGACATTTGTTGTAACAATTTTCGCAAGAAATTGTTTTCATTAATACCGACATAATTCAGTTGACGAACATGAACTCGAACTGCCACTCCTTTGGGACGCATTAAAAAGTCTGCCAGTTATTGTAAACAATACAATATTAAGTTCATAATTACTACACGAAAAATCAGCCTTGCGAAAATCATTAAATAACACACCTTTTTTGCAACTTTGGGAGGCGGTCGTTGGGCTATGTTCTGTCGTCGAGCAGCCAAATGTTCACTTTCATGTTCATCAACTGATTTATTGATATTAATATTACGATATTAATGAAAAAAATTTCTTGCGAAAATCATTTTAAAAAATGTCGCTGGCTCCTGGACTATATCTGGGGTGGATTGAGGTGGGCCATGATAAATGTTTGAAAGTCAGTGGGTCTCCCCTCCCATTTTTTTTCTAAACTAACTGCAGGATCGTTAAAAAAATGAACCGTTTCCTAACAAATTTTGATATTTTTTATTTCGTTTTGCTTGTAGTGATTAGTTGTGTGCGAAAATTTTTAAACATTGTAAAATAAAACAACAATTCAAAAAAATATTCAAAAAGTCCTGACAGCGAAATGTTGAATCGTAAAAATGACAGAATGTCATCCAAAAAGAATTGAATAACTCGTAGTATATCATAAATAATTATCTATTAATTACTAGCTGACCCGGCGAACTCTGTTCCGCCTTAGAGGCAATAAATAAGCAGATTTTGGATTTAATTAAGTTCAACTTTTTATTAGGAAATACAAATAAAAAAATTAAGTATTTTAATGATTCTTTATCGTTCATGTATTTTGGTGCATAGGTTGCACTCTTCAGTTAAGTACCTTGTGATACACGACATTTTTTGTTTTATTATCAAGCGCAAGAACAAACAACGCAGATGGTCTTCCGACCTGTGAACATGCCACATATAATTGACCATGGGAAAAACATGGATATTCCAGATTCAAACCACAAACTTTCAATGATTGGCCTTGTGATTTGTCAATGGTCATGGCGAATGCAAGACGGATCTGGCAATTTCTTGTCCTTCTTCAGTCCTTTCATTCGCAATGTTTCGTATCCTTCTTGCACTACGGCTTTGTCGGGAAAGATTCGATCGTCTCGGTCGCGGCATTGTTAATGATGATGAACAGAATACAAATTAGTGATTATTACTAATTATTATTTTCTGACAAAATTTAAAATTATCAAATTTTTAACCATACTTTACCTTTAATAAACCTTTAATAAAAAATTGAACTTAATTAAATCCAAAATCTGCTTATTTATTGCCTCTAAAGCGGAACAGAGTTCGCCGGGTCAGCTAGTTATATATATAGATTACTAATTATTGATTTCTGACGAAATTTATAATTATCAAATTTTCAACCATACGTTTGAACCATACGTTTAGCTGTCAATTGCTTTTCGTTTAGCTTTCATTTGTTTTACGTTTAGCTGTCATTTGCGTTTTGTTATTCCATGTCAGATGCGTTTTTGTTATACCACTTTCATAGTGACTTGTATTCTCTTTGACGTTTTATGTCACGATAAAAAGTATCCTATGTCCGTCTCCTGGTTCTAATCTACATCCCCACCAATTTTCAGCCAAATCGGTACAGCCGTTCGTGAGTTATAAATAGTGTAACTAACAACGACTTTCTTTTATATATATAGATTACAACAATTTGTTTATCATTTTCAGTATAGTCAGGAGCAGAGTTGGAAATAATGCATTATTTGAGTAATGCGTAGCTGAAACCATTACAGATTGAAAATAAAATATGTAACCGGCAACTACCCCATTACAAATTACAAAAGTAATGGATAATGGGTACCTGCTCCATTAAAAATTATAAAAGTAATGGACAATGGGTACCTGCTGCATTACAAATTTTTAAAGTAATGGGTGATGAGTGTCTGCTCCATTACAAAGTGATTCGTAATGGCCGTGCATTCTATTCCATATCAGGAAAGTAATGTGTTAAATGTTGTATCGATGAAAAAGTAATTTAGCTCCATGGCTGTGGGATTTAATTAAGCGAAACATTTTTCGTGATATCCATGAAGAAGAAAACTAATGGCTCTTCGATACAGTAAGTTCGTAGACGTTTCAAAGCTTGCTATTGTCCATCATTGATTCATGTTATTCGTGATATGGAAACAAATATTCTACACGATTATTTGATCAAGTAAAGCATATTTGGAACACAGTCGGTAATTTCAAACACCTCGGTTTTTTATTTTTGGCTGAGCTCCTAATGCCATCACGTTACATATGGTGTAATTAGTATGCCTGGGGACCCATGAAGCAACGATCATGAAATAATCGATTGACACCACGGAAACATTATGTTTATGACTCTGCATTATTCTTGTAATTATATACAAATTTCAAACATCTAATTGACATTTTAGATTATTATTAAAATTGCAACAGACGGGACATTAAGGAAATAATAAGGACTGGAGTGGTTATCAATCTACAATACAAAGACTTGAAAAAATTTCTCGACGATGCGAGGCTCCTGATAATCTCGAAAATAACAGCAACTTTGAGAAAAGCGAGTTACTTAAAAGTTAACGTTATTCTAGCCTGTCATTTTCACATTACAGAACTCGATGAAATAATGGAAGACAATAAATTATTTAATACGCAGAATGAGGCTATTTTACCCTCGGCAGATCTTGAAGAGTTGTTTAGAGTACATGTGAATGTTTTGTTGGTTAAAGTTGAGGAATTTGCGGAAAAAGAATCTGGCTGGTCTCTCTCGGCCACAATTAACCTAGACATTATGACAGGAGAATAAATTATCAATTGGAAACTCCTTGCCCAAATATCAAGCTTTCGTACGGGCCACGGAAAGTATATAGGCCAGTAGGGAAGGGGTATAAGTCAAAGGGAAAGACATAGAAACTTTGATTCGATAATATTCGAACGACCATCCCCCACTCCCCTACCACTCCCCCTTGACCCACTCCCCCTTGACCCCACTCCCCTACCAAACGCGTAAAGAGGGGACGCGAAAAGGGCCAGCGAGAGGAGATCGACGAGAAATAAGACAGAATCGATTGAGAGGTCTCTCGGAGAGTCACGATTAATCGAAAGCGGTCGAGTAGAATAATTGTAAATTGTAAATCGTAAATAAAAAGTAAATTGTAAATAATTGCAGATCATCTATATATTGTAATATTGTGAATTTTCGAGCATATTGTATACAATTGCCAATTGTTGTGCATACTGTAAGACATTGTGAATAGTGTGAACGAATCGTTGTTGGAAGTCGAGGTTCGGGGGATTTTGTCTGTGAGGCGACATTGCCAGGAATTATCGAGGAATACCCGAGATTGTCAAAGAAACGAAGTAAGTCGTCATTTAATGAATTCATATTTTCTATTTCAAATGTTTAACTTTTTTGAGCTTTCAATTATTTTCTACTCTATGGTCCCCAACTGAATCCACCCTGTGGTTGTCTCAGCGCGTAACTGTTAAACCGTTAGTAATTGATATATTTATTCGGTCGTTCGTTTTATTAGTTTCGTAAAAACTAATTGGCGCTCGATTGATAAAATTAAGAATATTTGGAATAAATGAAAACACAGAGCCCTGGCATCCGTCGAGCCACGGCCGCATCAGGTGGGGCTTTATTTATACGTATTTGTCGAATATATATTTCGAGCCTTGAAAATAAAATCCAGTCTCATCATCAATACGAACACATACATATGTGCCCTTGCGAGATGTTACGGTGTTGAGATCAATGAATTTTTTCAATTATGGAGGTTGCTTGAATTTTAACACGTGATGAATTTTCGTTAATTTTAGACCCAATCTCAAATATAAAGTATATTGCGATAATCTCAAATATAAAGTAAATTGCGATAATCTCAAATATAAAGTAAATTGCGATAATGATTAAAGTATTTTTTCTTCGGTAGCAATGTCGTCATCAGTTTTCAATGTTTAGACTTTGGAGCTTGATAGTGTTGTGGACGTAGTGGCAAGTCTTTGTGAAAAAGATGAAGCTCATTGCGATATTGTAAGTCGGCCTCGAGTACATACCCAATCCGCAAGTCTTCGGGAATATTTTCGATATTCTCAGTAAAAATTTCCGCCCATTCAAGCGAGCCACATGGCAGTGACTCATTCATAGCTGCACCGTATAAATTATTAATATGATGGTACATTAGATATGACTCGGTAGTGTTTGGATCGAAAACGGTTTGCATGAATCTATTCTTTGCCTTCCCATACCTATTAGTATTTGCGCGACTCCGTGTCGGGTGCCCTTTTCAATAAGAAGCAGCATATCCACGTCATTAAGGAACTCGAATTTAATTCGCGTGCTCTTGACCATTGCCTCGAGTGCAAGACCAAGCGCTGTGTAGTAATAAAGAGGATCTAAATTGTACGTATTTAAGCAACATTTTCGAAAATCCTCAGATATGTCGGCCAGAAGGATAACGTCGGTTTTTAAATATATATCCGAATAGAAATCCAAAGTTTTTATCTCGAATGTTTTCCAAAAAATTAGATGCATGCGCATATTCACAATCAGATATCTCTGTATTATTTAACTTTGAAAAAAAGTCTTCGTTGGCAGGCACATCGGTCTCATCAAGGGTATCCCTACTATTGACATGGTCATACGGAAAGACACCGTTCCGCGTCAGTAGCTTAAATTCCGTCTAACTCGTACAATTTTTGCGCATTATTACTTTATTATCGTTGTTTAGATATGAGGCTAATTTGTCGATGTTGCTTGGTATACATCTGAATGAGTTCATAAATCTATCATTTATAACCATACCTTTGACACTTTTCCTGAATGAAATATATTTTTCCTTGTTTATCGAAAAAAGATCTAAAGAACACTCGAATGCCGCCGCTAATGATCTTATTAAAAAATGAGAATCGTATCCGGATAAATTATGGGAGACCATAGGAACTACGTAAGAATTCTTAAGATTTAAATAGCAATCTTGGTGAGCCGGACCACGTTGACGACTCCTAACATGACAGTGTTCTTGAACCTTTACATCGTCCGGAAGAAATTGTTTCTCGCAAATGTGGCAGGTTGTCGATGTCATGAATTGATGGTTTTGTGTGGTGTTTAGTCTCTCCATCGGCGGGACATGTGTTAGCCATGAGTGCAGAGATTTTGATAGATTTTCCAACTTTACGATGAACCACAGGATACAGTCCTTGCCGTGGTATGATTTGTATTCGGAAAGCGCATCGACATAACTGCAGCGTGAATAATAACCGACACTGTGAGGCACATGATTTTGATATCCCGCTGTGTTCTTCTGTACCGATGTTACTGGTTCTAATAAGCACTCGAGATCAGCATATACAACAAATGAAACATCTTCTTTCAATTCGAATTTTTTTAATTTTAATATCGTCTCCTCGCCTTGCGGAAAGACCGTTCGACATTTATTGATTTTCACACAGTCGTCTGTGTGTTTTGATACCGAATTTTCTGTTTTAAAATGGCACAAACACCTGTCGCAGAGCCAAGTACGATGTGCATTTTTTGAAATTTGCGAGCTGACTAGTCAAGAAAGATTTTTGATCCATGAAAAATGATGCACCGGATCTTCCTCCTCACTCTCGGCTTCCTGAATAAGTACGTGTATGGTGGGACTATTGGACCTCTGAGCGCTCAAATATACCGGTACTATTTCAAACTTTCCGCACTGTTCTATGCCGTATACGTTAATTGACAAACCATTCATTTTCTCTAATTTTGGGACGTCCTTTAGGCTCATGGGGAAATTGAGTCCGGTGTACTGAAGTCACAAATCACAAGAAACCATAAACGTCATTGTTTTTAATGTTGACGGCGGCGTGTTTTAATCGTATTTCTTTGGGT
Source organism: Dyspetes luteomarginatus (assembly GCA_963669185.1). Taxonomy (NCBI): domain Eukaryota; kingdom Metazoa; phylum Arthropoda; class Insecta; order Hymenoptera; family Ichneumonidae; genus Dyspetes; species Dyspetes luteomarginatus. The sequence goes on from OY769904.1 coordinate 12,298,770, forward strand.
AGACTCGTATACGTACCACCACGCAAGGGCACGTATTTGTTGATATTACCGACTAGGTTGATTATGACTGAGAGAGGCCAGCTGGATTCTCTTGCCGTAAATTCCTCAACTTTAACCAACAATTTTTCCTTCACATGTATTCTAAAACACTCTTCAAGGTCTGTCGGGGGTAAAATAACCTCTTTCTGCATATTAACGAATTTATTGTCTTCCATTATTTCATCGAGTTTTGTAATGTAAAGACGACAGGCTACAATTTACAAACGTTAACTTTTGAGTTACCCTTTTTTCCCAAAGCTGCTGTTATTTTCGAGATAATAAGGAGCCTCGCATCGTTGAGACAATTTTGCAAGACTTTATTTTTACTCTCGACTGCCTGCAGGATAAGAGACGGGAGTATGCGTTCCACTGGATTCCAAGCTACAAGGCGTGTTTCCTATGTCTCCAGTGATCTCAGAAACAGCGGAACTTGTCTTAACCGAACTTGACACATCGGTTCTGTTAGTGATAGCAACGAAGATTGAGGTCTATAGAAGCACAAAGCCTATAGCCTGCTTGGTTCCAAAAAAGTTGGGGTGCTAGGACAAGCTATCACCCCAACGGTAAGATGTCGCTAGCGTCGAGTTTACATGTGTGCGCTCACGTACAGAACTAACACACGTGAGCGGCTGTATAACTGCGTTGGCTCCACTTACGGAGTCGGGGTGATGATGCTATTCCACTCGCACTCGCAGCCGGGGTGATGGGTGCGCTCTCTCGCACAGGAGCGATACGGACGTAAAGTGGGGGTTTGGGTGTGCATTGCTGATACCGACGAAGATAGAGCTATTCATTGCAAATACTTTTGCATTTTAATGACCTCTACGTCGAGACAAACTTATTTTTTTTATTATTTCTTTATATTTACGTAAACTAGGAGTTAATTAACCCAACCAAGTAAATCTAATGAAATCAAAATCCGAGCGAGGACACGATTTTTATACTTAAAAAGATACTAAAATTATACGTATCCAAGTTGGGGTAATTGGTACGGCGCTGCTTCTGTGTGTGCTAGGTCGGTAGTTCAATCCCCGGCTTCATTATTTTTTTTTTTTTGCAATTATGCAATTTGCGATATACACAATAAATAAAATATAAAAAATCAGAGAAAAAAGTTTTTATAAGAGAGAGAGAGCAACATGTTAATACGAGCAGGTCACGCGTTGGCCCCTGCTCGTACTGAGATGTAATAATGATATTGGACTATCGCTATCTCTCGCAATCGCGATCAGCTTGACGGCGCTATCTCTCGCGCATTCACGATTAGCTCGATGATGCGATCTCTCTCGCTCTGAGAGTAGGGGCTGATGAACGCCCCACTCTAAAGTGGGGCATTCATCAGCTTTTCCCGCGTATATTTCACACAAAAATGTCTATGTTCAATGTGAAAAGTGTATGAAAATTAGTGAATATGTGAAATCGCTGGCCTAAAGACAATCAGGACGAAAAAAAAAAAAAAAAAAAAAACCAATTCGTGTCTCGATCGCGCGCAGTCCGACTCGTATCTTGTCGCTCTACGAACTACGTTAGCGTAACTGATTGAATATCGAATGACTATTATAATATTTATGTTGTGTACCCCGCTTGGATTAGGTGTTCTTAGGTTTGGGTTTCAATAATTTACTCCGGTTTACGCTCGATTTTAGTACATCGATGTTAGTAAAATCGGAATAAAGCTCGTCGTGTGGATGTAGTCATTGTTCGTAAAAATAAGTCCGCCGCCGCGCGTCGTCGAGCGGTGCAGAATGAGGGACGGTAGGGGTAACCACAGAGAGGGAAGTCAGGGGAAGCTACGTGACCCCACCGTAGCCAGATGGCTGCGAGCATCGAAGCTAGAAGGCGGAGCATATCGATCGGTCGACACTAGAGCCTCCTAGCGTATGTTTGACTCACTAAAAAATTGGAACCAAGCGGGCTATAAGCTTTGTGCTTCTATAGACCTCAATCTTCGTTGGTGATAGTCAACGGTTGAGAACACACCTCGCTCGAGTACATAACTAAATCGCTGAGATAGAGGATTTTTTACAAAAATTGGCTCAGATTTTTTTTGTGCATTCCCTTATTTGGGCGCCCTTACGCAACTACGCCCCTTTCATTCCATATATGCCACGTTCCGCAGTAATATCACCCAACATTAGTTATCCCAGGTACAATATGCAGGGCGCTTACACGGCACACTAAAGCCGGTTTTACTACATTGGTCATAGTAAAATGAGAATAGTCTCCATGACAATGCGCATTGTATAAACGTAGACAATGAGATACCGAGGAAAATAATAATGGGTAAACGTGAGTCAATCAAATATTACATGATTTTAACACTAACGCCCTCTGTCGACGAAATGAAATACTTATTTTAATAGTGGTGCTATCTATCAATAGAAAAATTACTATTACAAAATTTTTATTACCATTTAATATTTTATGTGCTAAATATCATAATTATGAAATTAATTTTATCCCGAAAAGTCAACCGTTTAGAAGATATTAGAGACCAGAGTAAATGCACCTTCTTTCGCAATCATGATGACTTATTCAGAAACTGTTTTGTAGGAATTGCACATCACATTAAGGCGATGTGCCACTCCTCAGTCGGCAACAGAAATTGTGTCCCAATTTTCTTCAGAAGATCAATCGTTTTTGAAAATTTTGGTACCCGAGTAAAAGCAACTTTTCCTCTCACACTCACAATAGCACATGCAATATCAAAAAGTTTGAAATTAAAAAAAATAAACAATAGAAAAGAAAACTCCCGACTACAAAGCATTCAATTACCGATAAATTAATGCAAAAATTGATCTGAATAACGGAAATGGAGTTCGAAAAAGGACTTGAAATAAAAGAATGGGAACTTCAAAAAGTTTGGAATAAAAAAAAATTAAATGTCTTTTAAAAACTCCCGACTGCAAAGCGTTTAATTACCGAGAAATTAATGCAAAAATTGAACTAAATAACAGAAATTTAGTTCGAAAAAGAACTTGAGAAAATAAAAAATAAAAAGAATAATTTCATAAATAAAAAAGGATGAAATAATCATCTACAATATTGACTGTCTTTAATGTACCTGCTGACAAATATCTTTTGTGAGAGGATCGTATCCTCCCGATTTCCATCCCAATTGAAGTTAAATAATTTTTTTGTCACATGGCTGTAATACGTAATTAATCGAACCTTTTCACTACAATCGGGAGGCGTCGCCCGAAACCTCAAACACCATTATTTATGAGCAGATTATGCTGACCAGTGTAACAGAAACTTCGACATCACAAATGTATAATGGGAACTGTTAGTACCGGTATTTTTCACTTATATTAATCCCTGAATTTCACAGTCCTGCATCAGTGCCCGACCACTGGGGGATCGGCACTGATTGATGGATGATTTTCTCCCCTTTTTTCTTTGATCAATACATTGCCTTGAAATTTTCTCTAATTGTAAGATTTAATAATTGCATAACTGCAAAGTATGAGTAGATGCTTGTGAGAAGACGGAAAAGCCTCCCGACTGTAATGAGAACGGTCGATTAATTACGTATTACAGTCATGTGACAAAAAAATTATTTAACTTAATATTGTAGATGACTATTTCATCCTTTTTTATTTATGAATTTTTTTTTTTATTTTTTAGTTTGGCAAGTTCTATTTCGAACTCAATTTCCGTTATTCAGTTCAATTTTTGCATTAATTTCTAAGTAATTGAACGCTTTGCATTCGGGAGTTTTATTTTCTTTATTTTTTATTTTTATTGTATAACCACTCCAGTCCTTATTGTTTCCTTAAACGCACTGTCCATGTCCCTCCACCGTATCTTGTCACCTTTCACCGTACCAGCACCACATTTTTTCAGCTTTTCATCCAGCGCCCACCCTTTTGTACTGAGGCTGGCGTAGATTTTTTCTTTAGTATGGAATATGCCTCCTCCATAAGAGCAACAAGCTTTTTACATCTTTGCTAATCCATTTCTTTCCCCGCTCGATAATACTTGTATGAACGCACGCGTGGAAATGTGGATTAGCGACAGTGGGGACATTTATATGCCCTCAGAAGAGTACCTGTTAGGGTCCCATTTAAACGCTTTCCTTTCGGTTTTTCAGGGGTAGTCAAATATTATCATAGGCGCCTGTAAGATTTATGATGCCTTGACTATGGTCGGGCCCCAGACCGGTAGTGACTGGTAGCAATGACACTCCCACTGTTCCGAACGGGCTACTCGTTGAAAAACATTGACATTTCTTAGACAGAGATAGCGACATTGCGCTACATGTCTAGCGCCATAGTGCATCGATAGTGACAAATTTCGACAAAAATGTCTCACACACCTTTTATTTTCTTACCGGCGAACGAGGAAACTGCCCGACTTTGCTGCAGCCTTCTTTGATGGGAGAGGGGCTGGATTTCTCACGGGGTCGTCCTTAAATAAAATAATGCTCGCGTAATTTTATATCGCCTTTTAATTTAAAAAATGATATCTCTTTTTATTACCGTCTTGGTGGACTCCATACAATTTAAAATAAAACCAAAAACTAAACAGACGGACGGAAACGAACTCTCGGCCCCGGGAACAATACAACGCGTGAGATGGAAATTTTGATTCGTCTCAGCCAACTTGGTAGCCGAGGCGGCGTACAAGATGGCGTCGATCGAGAACGTGCGCGCGAGAGCCGTTACACAAGAATGCGCGATTCAGATTCTTCCCCCAGCCAAGACCTGGATCAACACTTACCCTCAAAATTAATTGGACTCGCACCTCGCGCAAAAATACAAAATACGGACCTCGGTTAGACGATCCAACAAATTTACAAGAACGAGTAAATCCACACAACGATAAAAGGCGGGATAATAAGACGCGATCGGGCTTTCGTACGTTAACCGGCCGTTACGACAATATCGCTACGGCTCTATACAATTTTACCGCGATAAAAATACCCAAAAAAACAGTGAACCGAGCGAAGCAACGACCCTACCGGTTTATTTTCTGTGGATGGACCATGGTTAATTCATGGTTTGCCCACCCGTGATGGTATTCGGATGGGTTGCGTATCTTGAGCAACGGGAACGGCCACGACACAAAAAACCACGTCTTTTTTTCGTACGCGACGAAAGCTTGAGTCCCCGAGCAATTAGGCGCGCCTTCCCTCTCGACGCGGGTCCTTCTACCCTCATCCATCCCTTGTCCCTCCAACGCCAAAAATATGAATTTAAACTGAACAATTTGTCATAAAAATCGATTTTTTACCCTCATACAATCTCGGAAATATCGCACTTTGTGGTACACAACATGTATAAACACATGTACGGGGGCATGTATACATATGTACATGCCCCCGTACACAACCTATTCCATCCACCAGAAGCTCTCATTCAAAATCAAGCATTATTTGTTGTTTTTTGTACGCTACTTTCAAGTACTCTTCTAACAATTAGTGATAATAAGTGCGTGACGGAGTGACTCGCCTTGTGACCAGCCGTCTCAGATCCCTAAGTCCGCGCGGTACTTTATTACTTCAAACACTATTTCTATGTTGCTGTGGTGCTAGATTGCCCTGCACGCGGCACAACACTTTGCACAGGACTTTGTCGTGCTAGGTTGTCCTGCATCCGAGTATATTTCTCTGTGGTTAGATGCTAGGTTTCTCTGCACTCGGTACAACGTTTTGCGAATTAAAGTGGTGCTATATCCCCCTGCGCGTGAATATTCGTGCGTTTTTGAACAACTACATTCCGATCGTTCTTCTCACGGGAATTACTCCTCATTCGTGGAAAAACGTCGTACAAAATATCAACTTCGACGTACAATAGCTATAGAATTGGGTATACCCGCTGTTCAACAACCGAAATCTCAAGGCAAAGGGGCTGGAGTATTTAATCCCTGCAAAATAATATACCCAGTATTGTTAACATCAACGCTGCAAGGCCTCAGCCTCGAATTCAACCGGAACCTGTCGTGCCACAGCACGATGATCAACGAATAGGTCCGTTTGACGGCGACACCTCTGACACATCTACAGTCGATATCGTAACCCTCAATTGAGTTATAGAAAATATAGCAAATTACCCACTCTTGGGTCATAAAAACAAATAATTGTCAGATCCCCGGCTTCTATCGCCGGTTTCTTGAAGCAAGCCTAAACAGGAGTGCTTTTGCCTTGTTATGGCAACCCCAAGAAAAAACACTTGGGACGTAACAAAATATATATATATTGAACTCTTCATTTTGTTTGTTATGAACCCGTGATTATATTGTTATGATTATCAGGACGAAGACGTATAATTAACAGATAATAACAGACAAACGAACGAATGATTAACTCGATGACGATCGTGAGAATTGAAAGTCGCGAGACATACGCGAAAACGACAAGACGTATGGTAATTTATTTGCGATTTGGGGAATCGATTATTCTGTGTAATAGATACATATATCAGCCGCAACAAAAAAATCTGAGTTAGTTATTTCGTTTGGTCAGTGGTATTTTTTGGCAGCAGAGTTATTCCACGCTAAAATACAATAATATTATTACGGATTCAGTTCTGAACTGGTGCACGTCGCATGTATAGTACCTATGTTACCCACGTCCACCAATAAGAAATTAAATCCCAGAAAAACACCATTTCTGGTGTAAAAAAACTCAAAACAAGTACATTTACATAGGTGGTTGTATGATTGCGAGAGTGAAGTTCTTTGATTCCATCTGTATAAAAATATGTGGAGTAAAAGAAAAGTATCTCTGACGTACAAAAATATTGCGCTAAGTAAATGCATAAGTTATAGTCCCATGTCCATCATCTAATTTTTGTACCAAAATTAATGCTAAATTCACTAAAATTATCAAGCGCGTCTTAATTATTTCCCTCGAGCAATCGATTTATCTGATTTACCTTTACACTTATAGAAAATCGAAATATATTTATTAACGGGCTAAACCAAATGAAAAGAAAAAAAAGAATACTTGGTGAGTCTGCCTACAGCTAGAATGAAAGCAATCGAGCAGAATCGAACAATTCTATTCGATCTTTCGAGCAATCGAAAGATGATTTGCGCAATATCTCCATGTTTATAAGAACATTGAAAAAAAATTGCCTTCAACAATAGAAAGCACTAATTGACAGAGAAAAAAAAATTGTTCCGTAAATCAACTTTATTTTTCTCCAACGAACATCGTTTGCCAGAAATTATATTGAAAAAAAAGTCATGCCCGTCGAATTGAACCCACAGCTCCAGCGTAGCAGTCCGGTGTCTTGACTCTGCGCTACGTTGCTTATTTGTTGCGCATAAATACGGAACTGGTATTGTAGCGCTCGATTTTTTAAATCGATTTTCCTAAAAAACAACTGAATATGATGCCCTATCCTTTGGCCCTTAGACCCTTCTAGTAGAGTACTATCCTTCATAAAAATCTCATCAAAATTAGTGACCCGAAGTCTGCGACCTTTCCTTGTTAGCATCTGGTCCGTAGCTTAACAATGTTTCTATATATGCCCGATAGGCATATGCATTATGGTGATTTAACAAGTTTTTGATTTGAGTATACATCCACCTGGTTGAACAGAGAATGCAGCTAATTGTTTATAGGAGCTATAGCTGGTGTTCGCTCAGGCGTTTCCAGCGCACCTGTCGCTTGAACAGCGTCTTTTATTTGCACCTACAAACTGAGCATTGTATGTGCAAGATCAATGTACTCACCACCTCGTCCTGGCACAACAAATTCGATTGGTGAATCATCCGTCAACGATGAAATTTGTTTGAAATGTACCCAATTGAATCCTTCGATCATCGTTTGCGTTCGAGGGAGAGAAAATAACTCAAGCTCTGACTTTAAACATTCACACGAGTGAGCGTGTAAGAAAGCCATTTTAGTTCATCCAAAAACATCTGAAAATTCAAATTCACAACAAATTCGCGGATTCTTGAACGAAAAGCGTTTTTCAAATCAACATCGCGGTAGAGTACATCGCCCGCTGTATTTTCAATCGTACGTAATGCCTCTTTTCCAATTGCCTCAGCACCCTTTTTATGAGGGGTAATAGACGACGAAAAAGTCCACCGAGAATGCTTCTAATCCCGTGTCTGCGTTGATTAGGCATTCCAATGTAAAAGTGACCCATATCCACGTTGACCCCAACCAATTTGTACATCCTCGCCGTCGTAATAATCCATGAAGCAATTAGTTGAACCATTTGAATTGCAGTAAATTGCAGCCAACACTCCTTGTTCGAATGGTATAGGTTTACCAAATTCATCCTTTATATCAATTTCAATGGTATGTAAATCGTTACGTATGTCCAATATATCGAAGTGATGAAAAAGGTTTGATTCTTGTCGAGCCATATGTAAAGTTATCCGATTCGATTGGAACAGTTCTTAATAGAGGAGTCTGCACATCACCTGTAATATACCTCTCGCATATATCTATGTATACAAACATATTGTTTGTTATCACTTGTGTTAATGATGCTGGAAGTCTGCCTGTATACCTAGCGTATGGTTTCATCATAACAGAGTTGCATGCCTCATCCTCGAACGATAAAATTTGTACAATGGGCGGTGAGACTCGAAAGTAGTGGTAACGCGTGTCACTGCATATTCGTGTTACTTTGACCCGACCGCTGCTGGTTGACTCAAATTTTAAATGCTCAGCAATATGTGGTAACTTTTTCACGGTATCCAATAATCCCTCGATAGTTTGATAAACCCTCGGAGGAATAGGATCTCTGTTTATGAAGTGACCCACTAGTTTATTTATTGATAACAAATCCTAATCGCCATCCTCGAAGGTAACAAAATTTCGCAAACGCTGGATGTGAAAAAAGTTCATCGGATATTCAATTTCAATCAATAAGACAGCCCATTCGCCACACAATGCTGGTGCATGCTGGTGTTACTCGGCAGCACTACGAAAAAACTATTATCACTGAAACTCATACTTTTATCTGCGTCAGCGCTTTTGCTTGTTCTTCAGAGCTGCTTCGCGTGCCCGTGATAATTCTTCCACGTAGAATATCTCCTCGTTCTTAAGACGATGTAAAATGTATACGAATGGCTCTCGATTCATGGATACCCGACGTATCGTAAACAGCTCATTGATCCGACCACGTTCATATCCTTTTGCGAACGGTGCTTTTGCGGCACTGATACGTAACAGCTCACCAACACGGTATTTGGGCTGGTTCGATTTTATCTTGTTGTTCTTGATGCGTTTATCGTCTCGATGAGCAAGATTTTCACGAGCGATAGCTGCGTTTTCCAAAGTCACGACAGCAGGAACCGTATGATTACCACTGTGCTGCGCATGATTATAAGCATGTACACATTTTTGCAAAACATTGATGTAACGCTTGTTTCTCGTGTGTGTAAAGTATCGCCATATTCATTCATTCCATGTGCGATTGAACCGTTCGGCAATTGAGGCTTCAACGTCGGGATTGCGAACAGCACGAAATACAATGTTCTTCTTCTTCTTCAGAAACTCTTCGAATGCTGCGGTAAATTCCCTGACTCGATCAGTCTGTAACTAATAGGGCATACGATTATTACTACGTGCGAGCATACGAGTCAAAAAGACGTGCGTCATTTGCACTGGTTTTATCGCGCAATGCTTTCACTCACGCATATTTGCTTAAAACATCAATGACGACCAATAGGCAGACATATCCATCGTGATATGTTGGAATTGAACGAAGATCGGCTAAATCAGCCTTCCACGCATCATCCACGCCTCGCACGTTGTACGCACGACGGGGACATCGACGACGCACTAGTCGATGATGGTGTATGAATCTTGACTCTCGAACCGTGGCATAATATCTCGATTCGCGACCGTATTGCCAGTAGCTTTGTCCAAATTTCGCTAACCACAATACAACGAGTAATGTACAGGCTCATAATAGACGAGTGTTTTCATAATTTCAACCTCAACCACCCAAGCCTCTTCTTTCTTTTTCTCGCCGGTGATTGACATCGCCCCAACTTTACCACTGATGTGTCACTATCTCCCTCCTTCTCCTCCGCGGCCCCTGTCTCATCGACCTCCTGCGGTGCATTGAGAATTCCTTTGCTGTTGCTGCTTATCTCCAGGCTCACGACCTCGCTGCTGCTGTTATCTTTGTTAGCGTCATCCCCTGGTAATATGAGACGCTTGGAAGGTGTTGACGTGATGAGCGATGTATCTCTCATTAATTCCGCATACCCAATAAATTCCCGGGGCATGTATATTGTCCGCAGTACAAGATCGACGATATTAGGGTTTGGGATTCTGGTTCCGCCGATTGAAATGACTCCCATTCATATCCCATGTCATTTGTTCAGGTGATGCGTTGCAATGTAGATTACGGAGCAATAGTTTGGCTTTTGTTCGAAACTTTTATGGTACACTCTCAATTATTAGGGAATCACTCGGAGATGGCTCAACTTTTGCAGCTGCTTGATCCAGGAATATTAATGTTCGGCTCTCATCATCATTATTGAATTTCCCCGTCGCCGGCTTTTAGTTGTTTGACGTCGTCGACGTCGTCGTCGTTAAAATATCAATTACTGTCTTATTATTCTCTACTATTTAGAGATATCGTTGCAATGCTTACAGATACGCCGACCATTTATCTCTCTCGTTCTCGTATGAGCTAGAGTTTAGAATTTCTGTACGGATTTTTTAGGTTCTGTTGCCATGACAAAACGCTCTATATTATCATGAGGAATAAAAACCATTTTACGCGCATGCTCCATACCTGATATGCACAAGGACCGGTGTCAGGCGAAATTTGAGAGAGACGGCACTACACTGAGAACAAAGTATGGCTCTGCCTCCCAGATTTCTAGTTCGCAGAGCTATAATTCAGTTTTTGGGCACAACAGTGGTGTTGCTCAGTTGCCGCAGCAGAACATTTGCGCCTAACTTAACTTGCATGAACGATGCAGTATAGCTGTGGGAACTGAACGACGTGTATCTTATAGCAGCTACAGCATGTTCACGACGTGTATCTTATAGCAGCTACAGCTTGCATGAACGATGCAGTATAGCTGTGGGAACTGAACGACGTGTATCTTATAGCAGCTACAGCATGTTCAAGGGGAACGTACGTTATTATACATATATGTATGTGGCTCCTGTACCCTTGCGTATAGTTCCCCCAGCTATAGCAGGATAGTTATCGCACCAGTCAAAATCTTTTCTCTAATACCTGACGGGTATTTTTCCACATAGTTTCGGTCATTGCTACAATAACAAACACTCATTTAACAGCACGATATTGTTGCCATTGTAATACTTATGCCTCAAACAAAAATCTCCATAGCTTTTATAAGAAATAGACATGCAGCTATCATTCGTTCAGTTATATGAGCCACTCCTTTTTTTCAGTGTATGCTTGACGATAAAATATCTTTTACCGCTCCAATTTCTTTTTGATGTGTAAACATCTTATAGCGCCCCCGATCCGTACTGGTCCGGCTGGGAATAATTCGGTGCAAACTGAGGAATGCGTAAGCAACATTGGTGTGTGTCATTAACGTAATGACACACACGTATGTTTCGTGTCCATATGAGCTCAACAGAGTTGGTCGCACCGCCTAGGCATGGCGTCAGTTGAGTTGGGCCCCCACCAAGCGTAAAATGACAGCTGCAGCTGCTAACCCTTTTGTCACTCGAATGAATACACCTATACTAACGAAAATAAATGTAGATACAAATTATCGTTGAGTGAATGTCTGTTATTCAATGAGTGTGGACAAAAATCAGGCGTAGAAATATAAGTAGAAATATTAATAACTCAATATTCGTATCTTATTCCCAAAACAGTCAGGCACAAACTCATTATGCAAAAAAATGTTTACTCATAAATCTCGAGTTCTGAAAGACTGGCTCGTTTGGTTTTTTTTTTTTTGATACCCAAACGACGGAGTATTCCCGCCTATCGTTGCAATCGTTGTTTCTGGCTCGCATTAAGCTTCACGTTCCTCGTAATACGTAAAGCACACTCCCATATGCACCGAATGAGTGGAATATGGACTTTACGAAAAACGGCATTTCGCTGCGCCCGATTAAGATAGCACAAAACATGTAAAATTATTACTTGTTTTTTTATCGATAGCTCCGTGCTCAGCCATTACAAACGCAGTACTAGTACGTTACGACTAGAGTCTCGTACCTTTATTTCCTTCCGTGGTATGTAAACGTATTGATATTGATCATCTGGAAATACGCCCGCGCGAAACCAACAATTATGAGGTGTCGATTGTTTCAGATTAAGCAATAGATAACCATGAGGTATTGCCGCTGCATCAAAGTATACTTCTTGCAGAAATTGCGGATTTTCTGGACATATCTGTATTGCGAGATGATGTGGATCGTTCGTGTAATCAACCGCTTGTGGCAATCTCTCGCGAAATTCAATCTTATTGACATACTCCTTATACCTCGCTTACCACTCTGAATAACAGAACAGAAAACATTTGAATCGAACAACTGTCATCTCACGCATGTGTTTGATTTTCTTACATAATACTTTTTACCACAGCCAGTCGGCCCACAGATCATAACTGTCCATGGGAGTTTCCATTGTGTATCTATATTGACGAATGTCGATCAAACTCAATCAGCTGCGAGTTAAATAAGCTTACACCGCGGGGGCAGCGGTGGCGAGGCTCGTGTTTGACAAGCTGATAAAACGTGAGCGAGCGCACATCCGATAAGCTTACAGAAGCGTGCAGTGCATGGTAAGCTGATGTACGCGTGTCTCGTATGGTAATCCATAAGAATGATAGAATTAGAAATCTCAGGTTTTTCATTAATAAATCTCGAATGAATTTTGCGGAAAAGTAGATGAGTCTGTTCTGTCGACGATGTAGAATTGGTGGGGAATAAGAAACGACACCGAAGTAGGTGATGAAATAAAGTTCATTTCACCCTTTAGTAAACAGCTTGTATTGTATTTTTACTTACTCTTATGCTTGGTTGACATGATAATATTTTATATCGTTCAAAATCAAAAATGTTTTTGGTATGAAACATACATACATATACGTAGCTTAAATTATTGAAAATATTGTATATGATTTTTCCGTTGCGAAAATGTTTCAACTAGATATATTCATACGGTAGCGTACCATATTCACCTACTATGTGACGCTTGACGCTCAGAGGCCTGCAGGATTTCATCTCCTCGCGTGTAACTACATGATGAAATTACGTACGACGAATGACATCGAATTTCAACACAATCGGCGAATTTCTTACGCCCGTCACGAATGAGTACACAGTAGCGTAATTAATCTGCTGACTGTTTGCAGAATGTATACCCTCAGCGTTTTTATATTCACTGATAAAACGTTCGATTGCGTCATCATCACCCACACATTCGTCAGGCAGGCCAGGTGCCTCCTGTTTACTCATCAAAAAAGTATTGACGTAATCTGTAAAGAGACCGCCCTCTTGTATTACAGGATCATATTGCGTCACCGTATATTGCCAAATTTAATTAATTCGCGTGATCCTATACCCTAGCGATATTGCTTTTCTTTTCGTCCGCGACCCATGAACCCTGGAACTTATGCTCCGCCGGATCCTCGTGCGTACATTCCACTTGATTCATGTCGGTGCAAAATGTCTTGCAAAGCGTAAATAATAATTTCCCACGCATACCACACGGCAATACAGGGAGATACAAATTACGAGGTAGTAAGACTACCCATTTTACCGGGCCTTCGACAGACGTGAAATCGTTATCGGGTCCCACGCGCTCGAAACGACTCACGAAATTTTCCGTTCGACCGCCGAAAAAAGCATCGCGTGGTTCAAGAGGTAATCGTGCGATCACTGGATGACTATCAATGTACGCTGCCATTTCATAATTAGTTTCGAGTAATTTGTCGGACTCATACTCGCACATTTCATCTTATTTGCCGTAATATAGAAATTGTTCGCTCGTATCTCTAATCCATCGTATAAGAAAAACTCAGTAATTTATCCCTATTTACGCAATAGCAGTGTCGGCAACCATGCCAAAAACATCTGTGAAATTGAAATATTCGTTTCAAATTTTCTTCCTCGCAATAACCATCGACAGCTGGTAGATCGCAGGGTAAGCGAACGTTGCGTGGTCGACCAACATGTGTGATAATACACCCAACCTCTTGCTCCTGTAATATGAGCTATGTGACGACCTTCCGAGATTGCGTGTTGCCCCAGCGATATCCACCTGATGGCATAATTGCAATTAGATCCAGTAATTGATTTTTTTTACGAAAAACCCGAGAACAAGCCGAAGGAATCGTACAACTTTCGATAAAGGGGCATACTCCTCCGCATTGTATGAGTTACTTTCGGAAGGCTAAACAGGATCTATGCAAACCTGTAACATCGGTACGGCAATAGCGAACAAACTCTTGCTAAATGGAACTCTTCATTTGTCCGTTATACTTCATCATATCATGCTATTGTTACGTCCTGCAATTTTCGGGATTCCTTTTTCTCATAGAGATTGGCCAATCTGGCAATTCTCAGGAAATAAGAAGGGAAGTACGAAACATGGTCGAGTTCACGTGCGCATAATTTTCCGTCACCGAAACGACTCGATGAAATTTACAAGTACGGACGGTTGGTGAGAGCGAAGAGTTTTCGAAGCCGAGAACCACCTACAGAACGACGGAACGACGACGACTATCGCTGCTAACACTAATAATCGTCAATCGTCGGAAAGGAAACTATTGTACTGAAATGATAGTGTTACGTCCGAAGGCGCGCGAAAATTCGAATCAAACGTCGAGCGGTAAACGTTGTCTCTATTTATTAATCCTAATCCGATAATTTAAACGATGGATCAATAGGGGAGTGGGAATGCTCGCTGTAAGACGTTGAGAGATCTTGTTAGTTTCGACTAGGTGATTCGAAGAGATTAATTTCTACTGAATAAAGAAGTACAAGGCCCAGCTTCATGCACACAATTGAGGTAGATTTATTGAATATAAATGCAATGTGATTAGTTAAATACATTCGTTATATTCGTGATCAATTCCGTTAACATTGTAATCATTAATATAAATCGTTTAGTTACCTTATCGGAGAGGTATCTTTCGCTTGTTTGAGCGGCGAATTGATTCTAATAATTTCTTCTTATTTATTATAATTATTATAATTATAATTATAATTATGAGTATCTGGGTCAGGCCATCAACAACAGTTTATTTTTTATATAATTTAAGGGTATGAAATTAAGCATGAAAATTTTAGACCAGTTCGAATAATATTCCTTTTTCTTAAAAACTTCAAATGCTATAATCATTTGGGAGAAAGTGACGTTGGATTGTGATTAAATGCAAATTTATAAAAATCATCACCCAGGATCGTGAGGATTCTTTTTCACATACACACACAGTATATCGTCACTCTCGTTGGCAAAAATTATCTGAAGATGGAGAATGTTTAGACGGGAACTCAAGAGCCGTTATCGAGAAGGAGTTCGGAGAAATCTTATCTACATTAAAATAAATATTCGAAGCGAGTAACAAGCGTTAGAATTCAACAGCGTGGACAACGAGAGGACAACGTGACGTCACTCTGTGGACGTAGAAATGACAAAGAAAGGCGTTGGCGGGCGATGCCATGCGTCCTTTTTCCACGTATACTCGAAGCCCATGCTTCGACTCCAAGGCTGGTCATCTCACTCGCACCCTCATAACTAATGCGACCCTCATCTACAATTCTATCGGGTCTGCTTGGAAACGCTCCTTGCTAGACTCGTGGACACGCTGTCTACGGAGGAAGAGGGGAAATTGTACAAATGAGTAACCGAACGAGCCCGAGATCACGAGTATACCATGGTCCAATTAAGACACCCCGATAAAGCATTTACGATGTTTCGACTTCAGATCTTTTAAAGTAAAATCATTAATGAACAAATACGAAGTAGTGTGAATTTTGAAGTGCATCGGAGAAATGAATTGAATTTTTACAGGAAATAACACGATTGTTTTAACTCGATCGGTTTATCAAATTATCAAAGCAAAATAAATAAAATACAAATTAATCATAAAATCAATAATTATATAATTTGATCAAGAGCAAAAGTTAATCACTTATTGACTTACTTACTCAACAGCATCATTTTCAATTTCATACATTTTTCGCCAACCATCGTTTTTACTACAACCAAGTAAGTATCTTCAAAATGTTTACTATTGCAATCATGGTGCCTTTATATACAAATTCAGTGCACGTCATCGAGTCCCGGACGAGATGCTCCCGACGTTGCGGCCCTGAGGGCTAATGTAGTGTGTTAGGAAATCCCACCAACGTATCAAGAGTTTCCCTTTTATCCGAAGTTTTTTTGTTGTTGTTGTTTCATTTCTTTCATTCGTTCTTTCAACATGTGTTTCATCATTCCTCGCGTGGGAAGTAAATTCGTTTGTTATTCTAAAATTCACGATACGTTTAACTAAACCAAAAACGTGTTGGTGATTTATTCTCAACATGATAAAGTGCGTCCGAATAAATAATTTCCATTCAGAAGAGAATATTTCGCTGAAATTTGAAGATCGTATGGCACTGTAATAAAATAGAACAGCTTCTACAATTTTAATGCCACGAGATTTCAAGATGAGAAATCTTAATTATATTTCATTATTCACAAATTTTCTCAACAATTAAATTTGAATTCTATCCCCTTCCATGAAATTAACCACAATACGCTACCGCCCATCCTGAGCTTTTTTCCGCAAGGTCAGACTCGAAACCGGGCAACACTCTGACCAACGCGCTTTCTCGGAGTACGTGTAACGGAAGAGCTTGCTCTCCTTGACCAAGATGGAAAAGAAGCAAGTCAGGACGTAACACTATGAAGTGTTCGCGACCTTTCGGGAAGGTTGTATATAGCGAGTAATAATGCAAAGATGGTAATGGACCTACGTACATCTGGAAATCAGGTCTATTAAAAAAATGAGGAAACGTTCCCTTTTCTACTAAATCTGCGAAACCGAATGACTTAGGTAGAGCGCTGAGAGACATCGGAAAATAATCAAGGCTATCGGAATGTAACTCAAACAACTTCCACTGACATAATTTTTGTACAATTTATTATAAGTGTCGGCATTTGCGTCCTTCTGTTCTTAATTAAATCTCGAAGTATAAATTCAGCATGAAAATTTCTAGCGTTATGAGCGATACAAATCTTTCTTTTGAATTTTCTATTTTATTGCTAAGTTAACGAGCCAATTTAACGTAACTTAACGAAGTGCTATTCACTACAGATCTGAGAATCAATGTCTATATCGTTATTGAGACAGGTTATACATACGCTCTGTGTAATGCATAGGTTCGGCAGGTGTATGTGGGCTGAATTATCATCCGGTAGAGTCGTATGATGCTGCGTTTCAAAATCGTGTGGAATAAACGAAACCATCAGCGCATTAACCTTCTTCTTCTTCTTCTTCTTATTTTTTGCTGGATTTCTTAAGCGGAGAGACGAAACACGCATGAAGCGTTTGTCGTGCATGCCTACATGTTGTGCAAAATGATATTCCGCATATATGAGCAGAGTCAGTAATATTGATGAGCCGCGAGTACGTACGACAAATTCGCATCGCCCTGTGAATTGTATCTTGATTACGACTTGGACAAGAAGCTGACCGCGACTGCTTGTGCTGCATGACGCAAGCATTTCCGAAAAAACGAACGATTGCAATTGTTGCAATATTTATTCATCCCTCTATCCACATCGTTCGTAATAAAGAATGTGAAGAATGTGTTTTACACGTCCAGCAATTGCTGTTACATAATTTCGACCATCAAACAGAGGTGGAACCCGCTTACCAGAACTGAGAAACTCGTACACAACAATCGCAATTTCTTCACGTGCCAAATGTTTTGGAAAAGACCTTATCTCTCGTATACCACAACCCATAGGAGGCCGCGTGCCCTGAAGCGATGAAAATACCGCATTTCCTCACTCACGATGTCGAATCTTCGATCTGGCGGTAAAATATCTTCCCTCGTTGCATTTCCCCGCTAACTTGAAAATCTGAAAAATACAGTATTTTTACCTCCCATATATTTTTACGTATCATATATGAGATTAATGATTTATTAAGACATACTCAAAGTAACGACACAAGCTCTCCAAGACGTTGTAGCGTTGCACGTAAAGTAACCTATTTTGTTATAATTGGTTGTTTAGTTTTTTTTGTTCTTCTTCTTCTTTACATAATTTTTTTTCCGTATATGATAATATTCGTATAATTACCCGAGTGACGGGATGACTCAGCATCAGCAGGTTCTCCATAATCTTCGAAATTATCATTGTTGGATCATTCACTGTCGAAGCTGTCAGACGGTAAACCTATGGATTGGTACGGTCACTGTGGTCGAGATGGTCCGGCGATAGCACTATCATGTTCAGCGAGATTGTCACTCGATATGGATTTTATAGCCCTAATCTGCTCCTTAATCGGAATTAGTTCGCCACCCTTGTTTGATGAAACACTGTTACTGTCATGATCATAGTCATCGTCCGAATGGGGTCTTCCCTATCCTTATCAAAATCGTAGTCTATTTTTTCTTCAGCCGTCGTACTATTATATCTTTCGACTATTTAAAACCACGCGGAATGTTAGTAGAGTGATATGTAGATTCTTATGATAATGAAAATACGTACCTCGATCAGCGAGAATTGGGTGTATCACAGGCACATCGACTAATCCACGTCTATGTATCACTCTCACCCGTGTGTCGAGAAGAATTTGCTGACGAAACAAACTGTTCTCGTATGTTTCTACCAAGTGAATAATAAGACTTCGAAGCAAAATTAGGCGTCACTTTCGAAGCAAAAGCTCCTGTGGGTATACTGATACTTTCGATCGTCGATGGTGAGACCAGCGAGAACATAAATCGGTATTTCGATCTATGAACAACTGCAATAATAGTCGAACTATATAGCGATTCAAACTCTTCTCCATTTTAGAGTGTTGGCATGTGAATAGCCAAACGAGATTGAACAGTCAGATGAGAGAGACTAAGATTCTCGACTGCAGTTTCTGTATATATTTCGTAATTTTTTGGTAAATAAAAATTACCCCGCCCCCTCCCCCGCTAAGAAAGTAACATCAAGTTCTCATGCACTCGTTAAATCGACTTGCGGACGTCTGTTGCGCCGCTAAGCATTTTTATAAGAATCTGTAAACATCCTCTATGTATGGATCATATTTCATCAAAGGTTAGTGTGTGCACGTGCTAGTTGATACACTCTAGACAGTGAAATTGCTTATTGATTAATCATTGTTTTACAATATTCAAACGCCGATGTAAGTGACGGTGGGGGAACAGATCAAATATGTTAGACGCGATCGCACCTCATTCGAGAAGTTATACGCGGACAGAGCGATATGGATAATATCAGCATGAACAAAGCAACAAAAAGCGCAATGTCTCCTCATATGGCAAAGAGCGTGATATATGGATTAAACAATTCGTTTGGAAAAATCATTACAGCTGGATTTGAGCTATGAACTGGGGGCGTGCGATTGATCCCCGTTGTTAAATTGTTAACATATAATTTCACCGGAATTTCTTTAACTGAAAAGGAGCGGGAGCAGGTGAAAAATGATTTTCCGCGAGTACAGAGATACATCTTATCATGGGGGACTGAGGCCGAACGCTCGTGTGGTATGGGTTTGGAGCATGATGCCCATTACACTCTGTTAATCACGTGCTACCAGCAAAGGGCAGTCAATTTCAGAAGTCAGGATATCGGGGACAACCGTGAGAATGATAGGTGCGGCGTATATGGTGACTCGTCCGGCAAACGGAGGCATCGATATTCACCGAACATAATTCTACAGAGTCAGACTTTTGAAACCTTCGTTCGAGTAAACAGTTGTATAGATATGCGTATGCAACAGTTGAAGCATGAGATGAAAGCTATCAACCTCTGTCTTGAGAGCCTAATATCGTTTGTACTGGAGTAGCTAAAGCAGAAAAATGAGCTGATACATGCAGCTGTTCTGGAATGGCTCACATCAAATGAAAATTCCGATAAATTGTGCGATTATGCCATGTTGCGATTGAAGGAACAGTGTCCAGAATTTATCGACAATGCAATGAAAAAACTCTTATCGAATTGACGGTGCTGTATCGAGACTATATTCCATCTCACACCATTCCACAGTCGACTGCTGGTTCGTGCATATAAATCGTAGGAGCAGCAAGATATTAATTATTTTACCAGTAATAACGACGAAAAGTACATTGTAAAAACATGGTAGTAAACAATATCTTGTATGATATCGAAAAACCCTACGTGGCAAGCTGAAAATTTTAATCAGCGTAAGAAAGTGGGAGTAAAGAGATTGACAGCTTAAGATGCATTTTTGTTGTCAGTACTTACCGTGATCCACGAAACGACGGATAACTTACAAGAATGGAACATCCGCCAAGCTTCGAGGAGTGTTTCGGGAGTATTTCCATGAGGAGTTTGAAAGGATGGATAGCTCAACATATGCTGGTAAATATTTTATCAATAACTTTCGTGTTCATTATCAAAAATGCATAATTTAAAGATATATTGATTCATCGTGCTTATAAGAAGAACAAGAAGAGCTCAGCGATGGACATCACATCCGAGCATGCGTAAGTCTGGGTGACGTCACAGCAACACTCGAGATTCACGGCAAGGCGAATCGATTATGGAATATCGATACAAGCGAGAGCAGAGCGCTCTCTCCCCACGGTCTACCCGAGCGTCGCACGTGCGTGTGGCTCCCACATGCTTCTTACCATTCCCAATACTATCAACAATTATCGAAAGAGAGCGGGAATTTGGGATCTCGTTGAGCGACGTTTTCTCGCCGTACCATGCACCCAAGCCGTTAGGCTCATTATGCATCGTTCGAGACCACTGTATCCAAGTTTATAGAAGTTATATAGAAAAATGTATAGAGCTGTAGCGATATTGTCGTAACGGCCGGTTAACGCACGAGAGCCCGATCGCGTCTTCTTGTCCCGCCTTGTATCGTTGCGAGGATTTTCTCGTTCTCGTAATTTCGTTATATCGTCTAACCGAGGTCTATATTTTAGAATTTTGCACGAGGTGCGCGTCCAATTAATTTTAAGACTAAGTGTTGATCCGGGTCTCGGCCGGGGGAAAAATCCAAATGACGAATTCTCATGTAACGGCTCTCGCGAGCACGTCTTTGGTCAACGCCATCTTGTACGCCGCCTCGGCTACCAAGTTGGTTGAGACAAATTATGTTTACATCTCACGTATAGAATTGTTCCCGTGGTCGAGATTTCGTTTCTATCCGTCCGTTTAGTATTTTGAGCATTTTAATTGTGTATTGAGTCGCCCTAGGCGTCAATAAAAATAGAAATGATTTGTAAAATTATAAACAGATATAAATTGAGCGAGGGTTGTTTTATTTGAGGACCACCCAGTGAGAAACCCAGCCCCTCTTCCATCGTGAAGGCTGCAGTAAGGTCGGGCAGTTGTCTCGTTCGCCGGTGAGAAAATCAAAATTTGCCACGGACAGCTCTCGCTCTCATGGCTGGCGTCCTTCGAGCGGGCGAGTGAGGATTTTGTGGGCACCGAGGAGGTTGCCAGAAAAGTGTGACAATTTTTTCGCCCAACGTGGGGTCATCTCCGTTGCTGTTGCACATAAAGTACATCCAGATAGAAAATCCCAGATATGGCGAAATTATGCAGCACGTGCTGCATATGTCACCATATTTCAGTCATGTACGTCACTTTCGTGGAGCTTGTCTATCTGGGCAGCGAAGGTGGGTAAAGTAAAGATCGTGAAAATCGTAGAAGTGGTAATGGATCTCGAGAGTTTAAACCAACAGTGAAATCTATTTATTATTTTATTCTTTTTTTTATACTTATTATATTCATGTTTGTTCATGCAGTATTTGGCAGTGGGAAATTTTGTTTATGTATTTTGAATTACTGAAAATGTTTTAGAGTTAATTCTTAATAATTCAATCAAGGCACCGTATTTTTTTAAGTGATTTTCTGAATCGATTTTGGTGTATTATTGTATATTATCGATATATTTGTGTTATTTATGCAAATGAAAGTGTGATTTAATGTCTTCATGCATGTCAATCTCTCCTCTTTCGATCACAATATTCTTTCGTTCAATGAAAATAACGAACGACTTTAACCGGTTACATAGAAGTATTCATTGCAGACGTGTGTACACACACACTCACCCACACACCATTTTTATTTATATTGTCTACAGAAGTAGTATGTGGACCACTCTGGCGACTCCTATCCCCTCCACTTTCCCCCACCCCGGAGCCTCTTTCCGAGCGTGGTGGAGCAGCGATGGGGAGAGGTGGTGGGGGAAGAGTTCTGTGGGTTAGCCAGAGCGGCCCGATGATTATTATTATTATTATTCATATAATAATAATATAAAATATAATAATAATTAAATAAGACTTTTTAACTCACGTGACTCATTGCATGTGGACCACTCTGGCGACCCCCACTCCTATCCCCACTCCTATCTCCTCCACTTTCCCCCACGCCGGAGCCTCTTTTCCGAGCGTGGTGGGGCCGTAATGGGAAGAGGTGGTGGGGGGAGCGTTCTGTGGGCTAGCCAGAGTGGTCCTATTATTATTATTATTCATTTAAAAATAATAATATAAAATATAATAATAATGAAATAAGGCTTTTTAGCTCACGTGACTGATTGCTACGGCCCTTGTACCGCTCTGGTGGGGTCACACACACACACACACATACACACACACACACACACACGCGCGCACACACTCGCATGCACACGTACGCACCAAAAAGAGCCCGTTAGTATGTCCTCACTATATCGCGGATACATTTTTTCGATCTGGTGTGTTCGCGTGCTGAATAGTGACTGAAGACTACGTACTATATGCACACAGCAGCGAGGATGCTACGACTATATTAAATGTGTGATCTTCAAAAAATGCATGGCCAGCTATACGTGCTCCGAGTAAACGACCCCTTTGCAGTTAATATAGTAGTAAACTGCTCGCGGAGACACGGCTATCTGTTTAGCCTATAGCATGTTTTATTCCGCAGCTTTATCAGGCGCAAGTCCCCTGTGTTTCAACACATACATCGGAGTAATATTTTATAAAATTAAGAAAGCGATATAAGTCCTATTAGAACTATGTAAGAAAAATTGAAGGAAAATATATATATATACGGTTCGCGTACGTATCAACACTACGATCGTATAATCGTATAATAGCGTATAATATACGGTTCGTGAACGTATCAATACTACGATCTTTTTCGAACTGGTCTGCCACCCAATTATAAATTATTGGAGAAACACACAGTATTCTGATTATTATCGTCAAAACTGAAAAATTGAATTTATAAATCAAAAAATTCTCTCTTGCTTTGAAAATATTTTCATTATCGAGCGAAAATTATTTTTTTGAAAAAAAAAAAGTGCCGAGAGGTGGGCTCGATGCCTGGCAGAGAGAGAGCTACGGCAGAGAGCACGAGCATAGCTATCGAGCTCTCTTCTTTGTGCGGGTATTCCTAGCTCTCACTCTCTCTCTGTATCTCTATATTTTTTATTTTTTTATGTATACCGAGTATTCGTGTACAACACTACGCGATGTCTCGATTTCTCGAGGTGTGCGAAATGCATCATCAGTAGAGCATCAGCCGGCTACATGCCGTCTTCGCTCAATGCTGCGAATCTCTTCTCCTTTCATTTAATGTTCTTTAGTACTATAATTTAATATATATTTTGCCCTCAAGGCTTATAAAAATTGTCGCGCCAATATTGATCGCTGATTACACTTCACGTTTATGTATTTAATTTTGGATAAATATTTTTCGTTTTTTTTTGAAAGCATATTTTTATAAATCGAAAATTTTCTCTTGACTCGAAAATATTTTCTTTATTGAACGAAAATTATTTTTCGGAAAAAAAAAAGAGCCGAGAGGAGAGTTCGAGGCTCAACAGAGAAGTACGCTAGAGAGTACGAGCATGGTTATCGAGCTCTCCTCTTTGAGCGCGTATTCGTTAACTCTCTCTCTCTCTCTTTCTGTATCTATATCTTTTTCCACGCTCGAGTCTTTCTATCGTAGCAATAGCGGTCACTTTTTTATGTATTTAATTTTAAATACATATTTTTTCGTTATTCAAAGTATATTTAAAAAAAAAATGCATATTCAGTATTTAAAACGCACATCAAGGCTATGTGTCTCCAACTCGTTGCGCTTTTGAAGAAGGCGCTGTTTAGAAAATTTGATCAGTCTCGCAATATGATGTTACATGGAAACAATAAGAGCGTTTGGAATGATTATATGCATATGCGCTGAGATATTGATATCTTGATACATCATCATGCATGTTTTTGCTTCGCGATGAGGTCTCGCTTTTTGATATCGTTGCAGTTTAAGTGAAATCAGTAAACTCGCTCAAAAGCATCGTATTAGATATTTATATGGATAGAACAAGGTACAATATTATTCAGTCTCAATTCAGAGGGGCGTTATCACGGATCGTAATCAATCATAACAGATCGAGCCCTTCGTGAATGTATTTTAAATCTTTTGCGCATAGCTATATCACATAGCTCCCAGCTTCGTCGTCGGTGTAATGATCGATGGTGCAATGAGTTAAATCGATTATCAGGAAATAGACTCATGAGCCGCCTAAAATATATTATATGGTGTGCGCCCTTGCGAGCCATAGTGACAGCTTATAACAGAGGTCTACTAAATGGTCAACAAGTATTGGTGTGTGTGTTTGATGAGCTGCAGCGTCGAGGACTGGAAAAAGTACCGTGTGTCCGGGGCATTGTCGATGAAATCAGAAGTAAGTACTATCATAAAAAATAATCGTGTATGAATTTTAATACTTAAACTGTATTGAAAAAAATATATTTTCGCGGCTCTATTATTATATTAGCACGGACAAGCCTTATTTAGTGAGTTCTACTCTTTGTACCATGCTTCGCGTGGTCCCGCGCTCTCTATCTCTCTCACTGTCTCTCTTTTTTATTAAGACGCTGTTAACAGCTTCTCTCTCTTTCATGAAAGCGGTACAGAGAGCCTGTTATCGTTAGAAAAAATATTTTACGAGTTTCAATATGGTATATTTAAAAAGTATTCTTATTCATCAATCTCTATTGTCTCTCTTTCTCATTAAATCGGCATAGAGCTTAATACTTGAATGATATTGAAAAATATTTTCACGGCTCTATCAGCACACTAGCATGGGTAAATCTTATTTATCGAGCTCTGCTCTTTGTGCCATGCTTCGCGTGGTCCCTGTCTCTTTATTATGTTAGCACGGGCAAGCCTTATTTGTCGAGCTCTACGTTTTGTGCCATGCTTCGTGTGGCCGCCCTGTCTCTATATATTATGTTAGCACGGGCAAGCCTTATTTATCGAGCTCTACTCTTTGTGCCATGCTTCGCGTGGTCCCACGCTCTCTGTCGCTCTCTCTCTCTCTCGCTTTTTCATTATGATGCTGTTAATGCTCTCTCTCTCTCTCTCTCTTTCGTTATAGAGGTACAAAATATTTTCGAGGCTCTATATTATGTTAACACGGGCTAGCCTTATTTATCGAGCTCTACTCTTTGTGCGTATGGTTTAGCGCGCTCTCTCTTTTTCATTAGAAAACATATTATACAAAATTTCAATAGGGTATATTGAAAAAGTATTATTCATTAGTCGCCTCTTTCTCTGTATCTCTCGTTAAATCAATATAGAAATCTCTCTCTTTTTTCTCTCTTTACATTATTATCGGAAAAATAATGTGAATGAGCTGAAAATTATCGAAAAATGAGCTGAATGTACTACTTTTATTTTAATGTTTGGATGCTCATAGTATATCGACAATTCTTGGATGCATCGTCGGATGAAGAAGCTGCTCTCATAGAGGGGGTTTGTGCTGCAGAATTAGCAAACGCGTCATGCCAGTGGAGAAGCGTAACGAACCAACACCCATCATGCGATGAGGAAAATGGCGGGCAGCCAATGAGCACCGTTTCAAGTATCGACCATCCTTCGGAAATATGGACTAGCACGTCGAGTTTCGAACGTAAGTTAAAATTAAGGTGCCGAACAATTTTAGTGTGGTTTCGGTTTTAAATGATAAATTTATTCAGAGCTCCTAGGTCGGGAAGTTGCACAAGATGACGCTGTACCGGGCCCATCGGGTCTGTGCAATTCAGGGCGGCGAGCAATTTCAACATTCGACGCTGATGATATCTCGTCAACGTTAGAGGATTGCGACACTGATGTTTTTGATCATCGTGAAAATCAGTTGCGGGAATATCCTATCGAGAACGAGAGAGACGAAGAAATAGCTATTCAAAGAGCTGATAATTGGCCTCTCATTATAGAGGATGAGCAGGGAGACGACATAAATGAGCCATTCCAAAGAGCGCATCACTGGTTTCAAATGCTCGTAACTGATGACGACTCTGGTAAACAATTTTTCTTACGTATGGAATTGTTAGTAAGCAAGCAAGTAAGTAAGAGGATCTTTCTGTAACAGCGTATTCGTCGGCATCTTTGTTTGACTGGTGATATCGGTCTGTTTAAGCAGTACTATGGCTCGTGAGAGGTACAAATATAGATAAAAATTCAATAATTTCCGTATTAAACTGTTCTAGAATCTAATACGGAACTCTTTTTCCAGAGGTGCAGAGGGAAACCAGCAGACAACGACGTGTACCAAGGAGTGGACCGCTCGAAGAAATACACCCGCCGGGAAAACGTTTTGAAATCATCGGCGATTATACGCGATATCTTAAGCGGATTAAAATACGAGGGCGTGAAACATCATTACGAATTTGCAAACCTGTCTCCAGAGTTAGTGTAGTAGACTGGCTCAACGAGGCATTTCGCGATCTCTTAACGCACATCACGAGCTCCTGCGAGGGTGGCGATTATGTCGGTATTTCGTTTACAGCGAATAGCCTGCCGCAGGGTCCCGTGTGGTTATCTTTCCGGCCGGCCAGGGATTATATATTTGAAGATATCTGGCAATTGATAAGCAGCGTGGTGCAGAGTGCATCATCATCTTTAAACATCGATGACGGGTGCACGATAAAAATGTGCGCTGTCAAGGGGGTCGAAGGGCGCGGCCGGAAAGGTCTCACACACGAGGGTGTTGCAAAGCAATCTATTCTCTCGATCCGGAATACCGACAGTCTATGTTTACCGCGTTCACTGGCAGCGGCCCTAGCATACGCAGAACGAGGAGAAGTACGGTCGGGTAGCCTACACGATAAATGGCAACGTATTAGGCAAATTAATGGAGTTGCACAAAAATCGGCAGCACTCGAACTTACGCGAGAGGCAGATGTTCGCGTACCTGTAGAAGGCTGTGGTGTATATGAGATTGCGCGCTATCAGGATTATTTGATGCGAGACGGCTTTGCAATTGTCGTTTACGAATTTTAAACTTTGGGTCGCGGGGAGGAGCCCCTATTTGATAGGAGACAGCGTGTTCTGGACAGCGTAGGGTCAATTCAGCACACCTTGAACATTTTGTATTACGAGCGCTCACATCATTCCGAGCCTATTCTAAACCTGAGAGCAGCCGTCGGCAGTAGAGATTTCTGTTTCTCGTGTAATACAGCATATCGGCGATTCGGTCATCAATGTTCAAAAAAAAAATGTCCTCGGTGCTGGGGGCTACAGACCTGTGATATACGCTCGCGCGATATCATCAGATGTGAAGTATGCAATCGTGAATTTTTCGGAGAGGCCTGTTTACAGAGACATAAGGCACCGCTGGTGACCATGAGACGCAGAAAGGTTAGCATTTGTGAGTCGCTCAAACGCTGTCGTAACTGCTTTCGAACAATGAGGCCTTTGGAAAAAAAAGAGAAGCATATATGTAGGGTAGGTTTCTGCAAAACGTGCAAATCCCATCAGCCAAGTAATCATCTGTGTTTCATGGAACTGATTCCCGGCGATTCAGAATTTGAAAAAATACTGTTTATTTTTTACGATTTCGAAACACAGCAGTGAACACCTGTGAAGGGTGATGCAACTACGCTTGTACACGAGCCGAAAGACAGCGATTACGTGTTCATTTTAGCGGAAGAGCTTGTCAATTATTGTAAGACAGATGTTACGATATTGTGTCGCGCATGTATGGCTTTTCGCAATATGTTCATGAACAGTGGTCGCGTCTGTCCATTTGATGAAAGCACAACAATAGCATCCGCCTGCTTCAGAGTTTTTCGAAAAAAAATCTTGAAAGACAATACAATCGGTATTATACCTACGGGGGGATACAGATTGGTGCATAATCAATCGAAAAAAGCAATTTCATGGCTATCGTGGAGGGAGCACACGCTAGGTGTTCGTATTATTCACGCAGGCCGATCACGTGAATGCACAATACCTCAAAATCTCTTGGTAGACGGGTACTACGAGACTCCTAACGGTGCGCATGTATTACAGTTTCATGGCTGCTGTTGGCACGGCTGCCCGCGCTGCTATCCCACAAACAGAGACTGTCGACAAAGCGATGGAATATCCATGCACGATCATTTTGAGAAAACTACAGCTGTAGCTGATAGAATTCAAACGGGCGGGTATTTGCTCACGGAAATTTGGGAGTGCGAATACGACCGCTTGTTAAATTCGACAGCCGTGATGAGGAGTTTCCTGCAGGATAATCCTTTAGTTACAGCAGAGCCTCTCAATCCTCGCGATGCTTTTTTCGGTGGACGGACCGAAAATATGGTTACGCTCTACGACGTTAACGCTACGGAAAAAATACGCTATGTAGATGTTCGCTCTCTGTACCCGTATATCTGTAAGTTTGGTAAATACCCCGTGGGTCATCCGAAAGTTTACGTAGATAAAGAGTGCACGGAATTGACAGGTCCTGATAACGCCGATCTCACTCTCGTTGAGGGTCTCGTAAAATGCACCGTATTGCCGCCTCGTAATCTATATCATCCCGCATTACCAGTACGAATGCAAAATCGATTATTATTTGCTCTATGCCGGAGCTGTTGTGAAATTATGAATCAGGGTGAATGTACACACGAAGAGCCTGTAAACCGCGTGTTCGATGGTACATGGGTTGTCGACGAGTTGCGAAAAGCCGTGTCGTGCGGGTATAGAGTAATGGACGTGACTGAAATTTGGCAGTATGAAACGACTCAGTTCAATCGCGATACTCAGAAAGAGGGCCATTCTGTTGAATACATAGATTTGTTTTTAAAAATCGAACAAGAAGCCAGCGGGTGGCCCGACAAGATTTCGAACGATCCGAAGGAATTAAGCTAAGCCGCGAATCCATAGCTAAAAATCCGGGGCTACAATCTGTAGCAAAGCTGTGTCTCAATTCATTTTGGGGAAAATTTGGACAGCGAGAAAATTTACCGCAGACAGAAATAGTTTCGACGCGTAAAAAGCTCATGGAGCTGTTGACTAACCCGGAGTACGAGATCACGGGTATTTTACCCGTTAATAACGAAATATTGTACGTAAGCTACACGAAAATCAGCAACGCTATCATACCGTCTAGCATAGCGAATGCCGTAGTAGCAGCATACACCACAGCTCAGGCTCGTCTGAAACTTTATAGCTACTTAGAGCGGTTGGATCGTCGTGATTTGTACTGTGATACCGACTCAGTAATTTACGTATCGAATGAAGAAAAAGACGAGTACGAGCCTCCAACAGGCCAACTTTTAGGGGATCTCACAGATGAGCTGAGCACATACGGGGACGGCAGTTATATTAGAAGTTTCATTTCAGGCCACCCTAAATTTTATTCTTTTATCATGTGCACCCCAAATGGCGAGGAAACAGAAGTATGTAAAGTAAAAGGGATAACGCTCAATTTTGCGAACAAGGGGCTCATTAATTACAACTCGGTGCGCGCTTTCATAACCGGCGAGAGAGACGAACCTGTTGTGCTACGGTATGACGCTATACGCCGCACGGCGTTTCATCAGGTCATCACACGGCCTGAAACAAAATCATGCAAGCCATCGCGCGTTAAACGAAGACGAGATGGCGAATATGGTACCCTTCCTTATGGCTATAGAGAATACGAGTTTTCGTATAAAATTGTATCAATAATGTATATAAATGAAGATTTTATGTTACTGTGTATATTCGCCTTTTCATATTCCATTAAAAGGACTCAGAGCAATTAGACAGACCTTTTCGTACCCTATATATGTTTCAGGTAATACGAGGATTGTACTCACTCACTAAGATGGATACGCGGTGGAAACATCCTTGGACAGCGATGGTTTGTGGGCCTACGGGCTGTGATAAAACATACTTTGTGAAAAAGTTTTCGAAATTCATTTCGAGTATGAATAGCGAGCCCTTTGCGAGAATCATTTTTTATTATTCCGAATGGGAGGCGGCGTACACCGAGTACGGTTCTTCGATAGAATTTCGCGAAGGTTTACCGCAAATTTCGGATTATGCAAGCGATCCGCGCGCAAAACTCATAATTATTGACGATTTGATGCGTGAGGCATCGAACAATAGTGTTGTCGATCTCTTCACCAAGGGTAGTCATCATAAGAATTTGAGTGTATTTTTTATAACGCAAAATTTGTTCCATCAAGGTCACGGGCAACGGGATATATCGCTGAACGCTAATTATATTGTAATTTCAAAAATCCGCGAGATCGCGCTCAAATACAACACCTGGTGAGCCAGGTATATCCGGAAAACCCACGCTTTTTACAGGAGGCCTATCACGATGCAACATCCAAGCCTCATGGTTATTCGTTGCTCGATTTGAAACAATCAACACCTGATAACTGTAGATTTCGCACCTGTATTTTTCCCGACGATCCTTATCATTTTGTGTACATACCGCGAAAAAAGTTGAAAAGCAGCTGCAGTGCTGGTGAATTCCCAGTTCAGCGCATGTAATGCCGTCTAAAGGACCGTCGCGTGACGATAAATGCATCGTCATATTAAGCGCGTTTCAACAAACCAGCACGATACGAAGAGAGTCTGACTCGCGCAAATCAAATTCCAGCACTACTCATTGTATTTTCCAGAGTGCGTGGCGGTAGGGGTAGCGCTATTCCGAAAACCCCAGTGTAGAAAAGAAGTTAAAGGAAGTGATACATATAGACGATCGGCAGTTGCACACGCGTAATAGCGCGAGGTAGTTCACCGCTCTGCAAAAAGCACGTTGCAATATTGCGAGCTCTTCAGCATCTCAATAAGGAGCAGCGCGAGGCTATTTTACGTAAAGCAGACCCGGGTATCATCCGCTATATTTGTGAGTGCGCCTTGAACGTTCTTTGCGGCAACGTAGCTCTGAAGGTCGTTCAAAGAAAAAAATTTCGTCGGTACGCCCCCGTTCTGCGCCGTTTAGCCTCAAAAAAAGGCTGCCGGAAGAGTAAGAAACGATTCGTTGTTCAGAGCGGTGGGTTTCTACCGCTCTTACTAGCACCAATACTAGGCACTGTTCTATCGAATTTGATTGGTGACCGTGGATAATGGAGCACGCAAGAAAAATGGTACTCGTACCGGAGGAGCATCTAACGCAGCTGGGCTCGCAAAGTCATAATCAGCCAGCGTTTAGCACGGCTACGTCTCAAACGCGCGCAGCGCAAGGAATTGATGCTACGCTAACCAGATTGGATACAGAGATAAATGAAATTTTGAAATCTAATGCATACAAGGATGAGAGGGATAAGTGGGCTGGATACTTGACTGTACTACAACGTTATCTTCATTTCGTCGATGACGAGATAGCTTAGCAGTACCGAGCGCTGATGAAGAATAAATATACTGTAGAGCCTGGTTGTGATAAAGAAGAAACCGGTAATGACATCAACGATTCCGTCATCATTGAGAGTATACCGGCCAAATTTCGCATTAAAGCGAAACTGCTACTTCGCCGGTTACGTGACGCACCACGGGCTAATTTTTCTTGGGATACTGCCGGGGTCGTGTCGGTCGGCGGACAACCAATCAAGGATTCAAATATTGTTGATCTCGTTAATGACGCCATGAGGGCGCGGAAAATACCTAAACCAGCGGGGCGCGGTGCCTTTGCCAAATTTCTGAGAGCCATGCAGACACCGCGAGAATTCATTGGCAATGTGGAGCTGTGTATGGAGTCAAGAGCTAGCTCAACACTGCGACAATCGCAGATCGACGATAGCAGTACAGGCAGCGAGGGAACAGGCGAAATGAGCCAGTCATCATTTTTCAGTGATCGTGGCAACAGATCACCGGCGCCACAGGCAGATAGCCCCCTACAGAGTGGCAGTGGTTATTATAATAAGCAAAGACGTGTAACCTGGGCTTACCGGAAATTATAATCATGAAAACCTTAGAAAAAGTGTACTTCAATCCAGTCCATGAAGCATCGTTTTCAGGCGCCACCAAATTGTTACATCAGGCGCGTCAGGAGAAAATTCCCAAGATGAAGGCTCTGCATTGGCTTGAAGCACAGGATGCTTACACAAAACACAGGCCCGTGCGTCATCGCTTTCAGCAGCGTTTTTATAACGTACGGAACATTGAAGATTTTTGGGAGGCTGATCTCGTAGATCTTTGCTCGATTAAGGCTTATAATGATGGCTATGTTTACCTCCTCGTCGTTATAGATGTTCTTAGTGAATTTGCATGGGTTCAACCTTTACGCGACAAGACCGCTGCATCTGTGGCTAAAGTGTTTGACCTCATTTTATGTAAAAAAAATAATAACGCTCGCTCGCCCGTTTGCCTACAGACGGACAGGGGTAAAGAATTTATCGGCGCTGTATTTTAGACCCTCTTAAAGAAAAAAAACATTCAGTTTCGTGTTGCGAGAAACCCCGATATAAAAGCGGCTATTGTCGAGAGATTCAATAGAACGCTGAAAGAAAGAATGTGGCGTTATTTCACGTATTCTGGACAAAAACGTTACCTTGACGTTCTGCAGAACATCGTTTCGGCCTACAATCATTCTAGGCATAGTGGTATAAAAATGGCTCCTGCCTCTGTGATGCTCGCTCCCGCCGCTAGGGCTCGGCATAACCTGATGCAGCGCTACAAGAGAACAGAGCATTGCTCCCCTAAATACAATGTGGGCGACATCGTACTTATCAGTAGCGCGAAGGCAGCCTTCGCAAAAGGTTACGAGGGTGGATGGAGCATCGAGCTATTCAACATTCACCGTGTATCACGCAGTATTTGCCCCGTGATATACATCCTGCGTGATCTCCACGGTAAGGACATTGATGGTATATTTTACGAAGCTGAGTTATCGAGAGTGCAAGCGAAGAAGACTAAGAGAAACGGCCGGTAAAATGAAGGACGAGTTTTACATCGTTTTACCCAGCAACAGTAGTATGAGTTATTATCCCGATACGGTGTCAACACGGTACACCACTCATTTACCGCAATGTGTGTCTCTCCATGGTAGCTGGGCCGTTTCTTTAGTGGAAATACATATACCCATGACAATTTTGAATGTACCTTCCGAGGGTAAGCGGAACTTCATTAATATCATAACGAACATTACAACACCGGGCGTTGATGCAGACATCGACTATAAGGAAGATCGTATCTGCGTACCGCCCGGCGTATATCATAGCATAGAAACATTACTCGAGACTATTAACGAAATACCATGTGTTGCGGGTCATCTGAAATTTCAGTACGCTCACAACGGCTATGTGACAGTGACGCGTATCTGTGAATCATGTAAGAACCTGGAGCACTCCTTCTACTTCTCCGACGTGCTGAGCAAGATTTTAGGATTCACTCAAGCTAAGGAAGGGGTAGTAGTTCCGAGAGAATACGCTGCTCAGAGACCCGCCAATCTAGCCAATGGGACACCCGATATGATGTACGTTTATACTGATATCTGTGAAACCTATATCACTGGCGATGTGCACACGCCTTTGCTACGCGTTGTACCAGCCGCTGCCGCTGATAACCGTAATTACGGGTCTGTGAAAATACGAAGTTTCTCACCACCACGGTATGTTCCTCTATTACGCACTAGTTTTTAAACAATAACCATTGATATAAGGGATGAATTTGGTGAGCCGATACCATTCGAGTACGGGACGCTGACGATGACGTTACAGTTCAAACGTACAGATTAACTTGAACTGCTCTAAAATGGATGACTATGACGAATATTTTGATAAGCAAACGGGAGGTGGTAGTGGTGTGCTCGAACAGGTTATGGGGGTATCAGCCATGTGTATATTGGCTCACCGAATCAACGAGGTCATGGCATTGGAAGTTTCCTAGGGGGGCTCGTTCGCCGTATAATACCTCTCTTGGAACAAGGTGCTCGGACTGTCGGTAAAGAGGCCCTTCGCTCGGGTATTAACATGGCCATGGATATCATGAATTCCGGTATGCACCCAAGAGAAGCATTCAAAACGCGCCTGCGCGAGTCCGGGGAAAATCTCAAGAGCAAGGCTGAAGAAAAAATTAGTACGCTCATGAAGGGCTCCTGCTATAAAGCTGGTAAAATTAATAAACTGATGCATTCTCTTGCTGAGAGCGCATCACGACGCACCGGTGTGAAAAAAAGAAAGAAGACCGTGAAGTCGCGAAAACGTTCAGGCAGTGTGAAAAAGAAGCCGAGTAAGAAGAACCCAGTGAAAAGAAGACCGACAAAACCAACCGTCAACAGACGTAACAAGAAATCAAGAACACTGAGGGATATTTTTGCTTAGCCTAAACTGAGAAAATGGCGTTCCTGCACGCACACTCGTGTGAGTGCCTTAAGTCGGAACTTGAACTATTTACACTACCACGGACCCAGACAACAATTGAGGGAACACATTCAGTGTATTATAAGCCAATCTCATCGTTGACGGATGATTCACCGATAGAGTTTGTCATACCGGGGCAGGGGGATGAGTACATTGATCTTGCACATACCATACTGAGCATGCGTGTTAAGATAGAAACTTTGGCCACAAAGGAGGGTGAGCTCGTCAAATTAGGCCCAGTCAATAATCTTCTGCACTCAATGTATAACCAGGTCGATGTATTTTTAAATCAGAAGCTTGTCTCACCTCCTAACAATGCCTATACATATAGAGCGTACATTGAAACACTCTTGAATTACGGACATGCTGCGAAGACCTCGGATCTTACGAGTGTTCTATGGTACAATGATACAGCTGGTAAAATGGATTATACGGGCGATGATAATAACGGTCTTGTGCCCCGGCGCGCTGTATTAGGTAATAATAGAACAGTCGACCTCCTCGGCCATTTGCACTGCGATATCTTTAATCAAGAGAGGTTTGTGCTAAACGGCGTTGAAATGCGTCTGCGGCTCGTACGGACCAATAACGCTTTTGGTCTCATGAGTTCTTCGAAAGATTGCACGATACGTATTACAGAGGCATCGCTACTTGTCCGTTGCGTTAAAATAGCTCCAGGCATACTTCTGGCTCACGCAAGAGCTCTGTCTAAATCTACAGCAAAATATCCTTTGACGCGCGTCGAGGTTAAAGCGATATCGATGCATGCAGGGGTACACGGGGATACTCTTGTCATATTGGGCCAGTTACCTAAACGTATAATTGTCGGTTTTGTCGATAATAAGACTTTCAACGGCGATCGCGCCATGAACCCATACAATTTTCAAAATGACCAAATTAATTATCTTTCTTTGTATGCGGACTGCTTGCAAATACCGTCAAAGTCTCTACACCCAGACTTTATAGATGCTAATATGTGCGTGGACGCCTATCACACATTATTTTCCGGTACAGGTATTCACTTTCAATGAGGGTAATTGTATTTCACGCTGAAGCTATCCGTGGGGTAATTGTCTCTTCGCATTTGATCATACACCCGATCTCTCGGCCAATAGCAGCCCTCATTGAAACCTGGTGAGATGCGGTAGTGTGAGGATAGAAGTACGTTTTGCGGGAGCCCTAGCTTCAACAATTGATTGCATTGTATATGCTGAATACGATAATGTACTGGAGATCGACTCATCACGGCAAGTGGTCATGGATTTCAGCGGCTGATGAGAGAGAAGCGCCTTCAGTTTGCGTTCATCGCTTGGAGTGCGATGGTCGAAAAAAGATTTCATCATGATTATCGTTATTGATCTACAATGTATGAGGGATAGAGATTATCAGTTTATACCTAAAGAAGTAGCTGTCATCTCGGTGCAGACTGAGGACTTTGATCATTGGCTTGTAAAACCGCCCTACGCGTATGACAAATTGTCACCCTCTGTAAAGAGACAAAACATGCGCCTATGCGCTGATATTCATGGTACAGAATGGCCTGAAGGTGATATATCATTACATCCGCTGGACGCAAATCTGAAGAGAATTGCGACCCAGGCTGTACACATCTTCACAAGAGGCTCTGAGAAGTCGTCATACCTAGCTCAGCTCACGGGGAGTTACATTATGAATCTAGAAGAAGATGATGAGGCTCCTTCATTCCGCCACCTGCCACGAAGTGACACACGCTGCATGTATCACGGTGTGGTAAATAAAAAACACACATACAAATGCGCTCTGAACAACGCTACCCGGATCAAAGCATGGCTCTGTCATAGCAAGCGAATCGCCTCCTTATGAGAGTATAGAACTACTACATCGCGGCGCGTCGGTTTGCCAGAGTACGCGTCAGAAGAAGAAGAAGAGCCCTTGGGCCATGAACAGTCTTCAAATTCTGCAATCTCTCCAGAACATAAAGGATCATACGGTGGGCGTGTACCCAGCAGATCGTATCCCGAGGGTGTGGACGAAACCGACGGCATTCGTGGTTAACACCGATAGCCACAAACTACCAGGCGCCCACTGGGTCGCCATGTACGTCAATCGAAATGGACACGGATGGTTCTTTGACAGTTACGGACTACCACCAATCATTCCGCAGCATCTCGCTCGTCTCCGAAGAAACTGCAGATTCTTCCGCTGCAACGCAACGCAGCTTCAAGGCCCAAATTCACAATGTTGCGGACAGTATTGTGTTATGTTTCTTCATTATATGGCTACTGGTTTCGGTTTTCACCGCTTTAGATGCGTATTTTCGAATGATTTGCAGCAAAACGATAAAATAGTGGATGAGTATTATAATGCGTATATCGATAAGCGCAGCAAATCTCCGGGTGTAGTTTCCAATATGAATGGTTGCGCTGGTGGGGGGTATAGAAATAAGCATCTACATTGTATACAGAACTGCTGTTCCCGTGTACGATAATAATAAAAAGTTACATTGAAATTTTACACTTTTTTCTACCGTTCCTTGAACTGCGATCACGTGCCTTAGAGTCAGCATTCTTTTGGGTCCAAAAGTCGCTTCCATCGACTATCATATTTTCGAACATCGCATGCGTCAAACCAACGATCTTTCGAAGGTTTGCAAAAAAAAATGCTGATTCCATAGGGTATCATATATAGACGATCAGATTTCTTTTTGTCTGTGTTGTGTCTAACAAAAATGAGTAATCTTTATAGGGTACCATATGTAGACGATCAGATTTCTTTTTGTCTTTGCTATGTCTAATAAAAATGAGTAATCCTTGTAGTGGAGGTCTAGTGGAGAGGCTACTGCAGAGTATAATCTAGAACTTGGGAGAACGGCCATCATTCGCGATCGAACCAGCGGTCAGATATCGAAGTAAAACTCCAAAAACTCTCTCATTTGTTCTCGTTTGAGGTGTATGCAGAGAAAACGACGCGAATCAAAACGGCGGATAGAAGCGCTTTTACAAGACATCACGTCTATAAAAACAGTAATACAAGCGAGATCGCAATTTCTCTCTTTAACACGAAAATTTGACAAACTCAATATTTACGATGGATTTCGCACGAATCAACAAAGTGTGTCAGACGGCGGCCTTTCTACCGGTGAAAAATTTATCAGAACTAGAGCTCGAAGAAGACTACAATATCAGCAATATAAGAACCGTTCAAACTAAATGGGGTTCGCGTATCGTCATCGACGTGGAAAACGTATTTGCGTGTTTCCTGCCAGCCAGATTCGTCAAGCTGTTCGAAGAAGACGATCATCTATTTAAACAGCTGATAGTCGCAGCCCGTGAAAATAATCTGGCGGTGCAATATCACGGTACAAAATTCAATAATTTGGAATTCAAGCCGTCTACAAAACATTAAGTCCTGCGATGTCTGCGAAACGTGCCGAGAATATACGTCCGCTATTGGAGTCGTTCGCGTATAAGCTAAATAATTTGTGGACAAATTCTGTGTGGGTGCGCATGGATATTTGTCGGAGTGGTACGTAACGGCCTGTGATTAGGTTCATATGTGATATCCACGGCTGCTTAACTCTGGACGACGCTTCTTGGCACGATTTTCAAAATCACTTCAACACCATCGCGGAGTTCTTTGACGACATAGAGGAGGAAGAAGAAGAGGAAGCGTGTATGGCGAATATACCATTCGGTCATAATTACATTTTCCAACGTTATAAACGCACGAAACACATTTCTGTAATTATTCAGCGCGTAAATGAACAGTGCGCGGCCCCTACACACCGTTCATTACCGATTCTCCATCTCGCAAAAGAACAATTCATTCCACTGACATTTTTACAAACCAGTATAAACAGAAATATTTCATGGCTTCATCGTGTTTGCAACGAGGTGATAGCTTGCAGAGACTCTCTTGTACACACAATAGCATCAGAAATATCCATTTTTACGAGTTGCATAGGACGTAATATTCGCACAAAGCGTGTGAAAATAGGAGTGAGAGCTATCCAAAAAGTAACAACGTCAAAAAACTCATATAGTGAATTACCTGCTTGTAGAAAAGCAACGATAATTGATAATCCATTGATACATTATTTGGATCACATCGTTAAAACTGTTATAGCCTGTAAGGAATAAATCTCATTGTATTTTCTCATTGTATAAAGCATTACGTATATTTAAGTGAAAAAAATGTATATAAAAAATATTAAATAGAAAGGAAAAAGTATGGATTATTATTATTTGAATAATAATAATAATCGGCCCCCCCCCCACCACCACCGCCACCACCACCTCTCCCCATTACGGCCTCACCACGCTCGGAAAAAAGGCTCCGGCGTGGGGGAAAGTGGAGGGGATAGGAGTGGGGTCGCCAGAGTGGTCCACATACTACTTACATATTTGTGCATTTTTTTATTTTGCGGATTTAGCCGGCGGATGTTACAGTACTCCCGTGATCATAAAGCTCCCGATATGAGAAAGAACCGCTATTTACTAATAATTATCAAGTCCATCACAATGTTTTGACACTGCTATAAAGAAGGCAATTTATTATCAAGGGACAGCAGAGTACATCGCCTAAACAGAATTAAATCTACTGGCAAATAAATGATCTATATTTTCAGATCGTTAAAGAATATGGAAAAATATATAAATATTTGGTTCGTTCATTTTCTATGCTGCAATACCCGACTTTGACGGACGCTTTGATTGATTATGAATCACACCGGGTTATCGTTGAAAGTTACAAAATTATTAGTAAAAACAAAAAACTCTTCGAATTTAGCGTCGTAGTCATAAAGACCTATTATTTGTAATTAATTTCACTAGTATAATATTGAAAGTCAAAAATTATACATCATTTTTGGTCAGGTTTGTCTAGGTATTTTCTGTTTTTGTTTTTTTTTTCATGTAGTAATTATTGATATTTCATTAATTATTTTCTGAATCTCTCACCTTTTGAATTTGTTTTCCACAGTGCGATATATCGTCTTTCTATCAATGCCTCGTTTTTCACGTCTCTTTTCGTTCCAACGCTCAAAGCCCGTTGAATTAGGTGGAAGATTATACGTGGCCTCGAAAAAGTATGACAGGGAGACGGAATTCCTCGGAGCTTCGAGAGGTACAGCAAGTGCGAAGAAAATCTACGATGACAAAGGGGTGATTCAAAAAAATGTTACGAATGGAGATGATTTGGATATACTTATGTCACATGGCCCGACTCGACGGATCAAAAACGATATGTGTAAATAATTTAAACAGCCCAGTATAAATGGCCGATTCCATAGAAAGCTGAACCACTCTACAGCCCCACCCCCTTTGCTTGGACTCTAACTTTTTGCATGCTGCTATGTTTTATAAAGAATGACTGGAATTTATTTGAGATTTTTTGACTATTGAAATTTTCACGCCGTAACATCATCGTTTCATAGGTTTTTCCAAAGTATTTAGAAAATCAGTGAATCTATTGGTACTTGAATGGAAAATGAAAACTACTGTGTCCTCCATAAATCTTAACTTTCAGAAAAATTCCCTATATTTTCATTTCAAATTCACGGCTGGAGCAATATATATTTTTTTTTAATCATGGATTTTGAGTGTTTCTTTTTTATATTTTTCATATAATTTTTTTCGAAATTTATACGTTTTTACATCTGACGTCCAAAATTTACAATGGACACTCTAATTGATTGATGGGCCAGTGATTGAAATAAACTTCATTGACTTATCATTTGTACGTGAACTAAACTTAAAAAAGGTGAAACAATTTGTAGCATCATAATAGTATTTATAAATGCCAATTCGTTGCTATTTAATTTCAATCACAATTGTAACCACATTTGAGAAACGTCTTCTAATCAAACAAAGTTCATTTTGCACTTGCATCTGACTTCTGTACCGAGTTATCAATGTCGTTGAAGTTACGAACGTTTTGACACGAAAAAAATAAATCTGACGATTTGGGAAAACTCACTCCTCGTACGTAGAAGATTGTATATCCATACAAAATACACATGATTTAGCTGGGTAATATGGTCAAATGGCGATGGAAATGAGGACTACCTCAGTTTTGTTAGAAAAAAAAATTATTCCTTGCAACAGAAGCTTATGTCCACATTTTTTATTTTTCGAGGTCACTGTTAGGACTCTCGAGTATAATTCAAAAAAATATAAACTTAAAAAATTCGGAAGGGAGCCATGTGAAATTGTAAATATATTTTAATACCACATACAAGAATTTTATTTTCCTTTATGTACAAACATAGTTTTCTTCTTCTCTCATTTTCTCTCGTTTTATTTATGTTCCATATTCTCGTTCATATAATTTATTCTTTACAATTTCTATTTTCATTAGATACAACTTCTTTTCTTTCCTTTTCATTTATACAAAATATGCATTTTCCCTGTTATCGAGATCAACTAATCGCATTCTATAATATCCTCATGGGCCACTTTTCTATTTTCGGATTACCAACGGAGTAATCCCTCGTCAATGTGTTCGGCCACGTTCATATCTCATAAAGTCTTTTCTTTAACGTTATTGAGAATCAAAAGAAATACACGTATTGTTCATGAAAATCACTGTACTTATCATATCTTGTGTGCGATTTTCCCTCGTTGGCTCTTTCGATATCTCCGGGACTCCCCTCTCATCCTCTGTGACTTCACCGTTGGAGAGGATCCTCGGCTCATTGATAAAAAACAAGTGGGTAGCCACCCCAGTATGTTCGATCGTCATATAACAGCAATACGAGTCCAAGATAAAATCATCCAGGAATGAGTCCGTGATAGTCGAGGATTGAGGACCTGTGAGCAGGGCGATGGCCCCGGAGCGAAAGAGGACGATTTCACGCCTCGTGTCGTGAGGTGTCGCCCTCCCCACTCGTATCCGGCGTCACACTTGATATTACTACTAATTTGCCTACTGTACGAGACACCAGCATTCCTGCTCTGATCACGTCTCGCGCGTCAATTCAAAATGTTCACTCACAAAATGATTGTGAGAACGACGGTATTGTCTGGATCTGACACAACGAAAAAATCATTTCACCCAGCACAAGCCCGGATCCACTTTTATTTTTATTTTTCGAGGTCATGTGTAGGTTTTGTTAGGAACCTACCAGTGTTCTAAAAAATCACGCTGAATAAAAATTTCGTATCCCAATTTATTATTTTTCGAGGTCACTGATAGGACTGTCGAATATATTTAAAAAAATCAAAAATAAAAACTTCGGAAGGGAGCCAGCGCAGAAAAAAGTATATATGTACACTTCACTCTGATGAATCGGGAAGATATGGAAAAGTTTCATGAAGTTAAGCTCTCCAATTAATAGTTTTAAAAAACGACCCATGTTATGCGTCCAAGAAAAAAAAATGTCACTTAGGGAATTAAAAAAGGCAGAAAGAAGTTCTTTAAAGTTTCTTTCTCGGAGCCCTAAATTAAATGGTTTGCCATGTCAAACATTATATTTGTAGATGCAGAAATTTTGAGCGACATTATTTTCATATCTTGAGTATTGAAAAATTTGAAAAAAAATCCCGGCGTTGTCTAACACCAATTGATACGGCTAAACCTGGAAAGATTTCTTCCGACATGATCTCGAGCGGCAGTTCTCTCATCATTTGCTTTTAAAGCTGACTTCATTATCGATCAGTATCATTATGAAGCGTGTTTGCAATCAGTTGTTATAGAGCTTTGACAGTCAGAGGAGTTACCGGTGGAAACGACCATCTGATTTCAAAATAATTATTGTAGTTCACAGTTCCATTTCTCCGTTATACTAGTGCCCATTTTCCACAAGGGCTATGTCGGACCAAAAACTAAAAATTTCAACGGAATGTATCCTAGCAACGATTTCGATGGAAAAGTTGGAGAATTATCTTCTCACAACGAACAGTTCAAATCAAGGTATTTATTGATTCTGTTATAAATTACCCTCAAAGCATAAACGTTTTTTTTTTCGAAATCGAAGGATAAGAACATTCTACCTTTTTGTAAATTAAGGGGCCTCTCTAGTGTGCCGCTCTGGAAAATGGGTGATTTTAAGCAATTTTTTTACCAAAAATATAAAATACATCGATTCCAAATTTTGTAGATATATTTATACATGCCTTAAGAATAAGTATGATTTTTTTTAAATATAAATTTTCACTATAATCGGTGGTATAGTCAATCGCGCGTAGCGTGTAATGAAAATTCTTGTCGATGGTACGAATTATGCAGCTCGTCCTGGTCATGTGGAACACAAATGAAAAAAAAAATCTGTATGAGAGTAGCTATCGTTGGAACTAACATCAACATAACAATATCGAATTGGATAAAATGGCGGCATGTAAAAAAAATCGATTTTTTTCACTTTTTGTTCGCTTAAAAAATGAATCTACGTATCGCAATTTTTTCAATATCGATCTCACTGTAGTTCGACCGATAAAGGGACATTTCCTCTACATCTGCATATTTTACTCGAGTTGATCAGATTACTACTTCTTGAGATATCGTTCGTACCGATTTGAAAAATGACGGTTCGAGATAAACGACTTTAAAGTTTTAGGTATGGTTTCTAGGTGTACCATGAATTATTCATGCTACTTACATATACGGCTCACAATGTTCTCAAGACTTCCTACTTCATGGAAATGAAAAAAAAGAAATCGATTTTTTGAAGCTGTCACACTGAAAGGCTCCTTAAGATATCGGTAAATTCATTTCAAGAATTGAAAACTATTCTTTGCTTTCCCACGTAAAAAAATCAAAATTTTCCGAGGAAATAATAACTTTACTGTGTTACGCCCTGCGACTTTCGGGATTTCTTTTTCTCATAGAGATTGTCAAATCTGGCAATTCTGAAGAAATAAGAAGGGAAGTACGAAACATGGTCGAGTGCACGTGCACATAATTTCTCGTCACCGAAATAAATCGATGAAATTTACAAGGACGGATGGTTGGTGAGAGCGAAGAGTTTTCGACGCCGAGAACGAGCTAGGGGGCGACGGAACAGCGATGACTATCGCTATTAACACTAACAATCGTCAATCGTCGGAAAAGAAACATATTGAAGTTAGCTGAAAATCCTTGGCTATAGCTTCGGATTTCTCGGTGCATAGCCAGTCTGTTGGCCCAGCGTGAAAGAGCGCGGGGCACTACTACCGTCCGTGCGTCCACATGCTTGGACTGGAACACCATACCAATGGTCCCACAAATGTATGTGTGTATGAGTGAGCGCATATGAATCGTACAACTAATCAGCATCCCATGAAATAATATGACGGAGTGTGTGATGTAGTGGGGTTTACTTTATTATAAATCCTAAATATAGGATACAATTTGCCTGACTATACAGACGCGCAACGTGGTTCGCACTGGGCGAGACTCACTCTCGGACTGGCATCGTACAGCCATTGCTCACTCTCCTCTACACTCGCACGCACTTATACGTACGCACTTATACGATACACCACAGAGTGAATTCCAGAAAATTGCGTAGAGACGAATAATAATTAAAGGTAGATTCAAGTATGAGCATGAGTACCTGGGTCAGGCCATCAACGAAGGGTTATTTTTTATATAATTTAAGGATATGAAAGTGAGCATAAAATTTTTTCACGAGTTCGAATAGTATTTCCTTTTTCTTAAAAACTTTAAATGCAATAATCATCTGGGAGAAATTGGCGTCGGATTGTGATTAAATACAAATTTATAAAGATACTAGCTGACCCGGCGAACTCTGTTCCGCCTTAGAGGCAATAAATAAGCAGATTTTAGATTTAATTAAGTTCAATTTTTTATTAGGAAATACAAATAAAAAAATTAAGTATTTTAATGATTCTTTATCGTTCATGTATTTTGGTGCATAGGTTGCACTCTTCAGTTAAGTACCTTGTGATACACGACAT
The DNA here is from genome assembly GCA_963669185.1 of Dyspetes luteomarginatus. Taxonomy (NCBI): domain Eukaryota; kingdom Metazoa; phylum Arthropoda; class Insecta; order Hymenoptera; family Ichneumonidae; genus Dyspetes; species Dyspetes luteomarginatus. The sequence continues at coordinate 12,343,365 of OY769904.1, forward strand.
TTTTTGTTTTATTATCAAGCGCAAGAACAAACAACGCAGATGGTCTTCCGTTCTCGTTCTTCGATAATATCTGCCCCAAATGAGGTCATTTGGAAACAACCATTGTATTTTTGAGTGTTTGCAAGAAAATGACGTGATTCGGGTGTTTCGCCACAAAGCAATGAATGCAATGGCTCAGGTGGCGGAGTCAATAATGTCAATTTCACTTTCCCACTAAGGCAGCACAATCCGGGGGTTTCTCCGGAAAACTTCAATGCGCCACAATACTCGCAAACAACGTCCATTGGCCCAATGCAAACGCGAGGATGCAAGCAGTAATCAATGCTGCAATCGTATCGAAACGCTGCTCGATTCAAATCAGCAATTGATAAATCTCTTCTTGTGCGTCGAAAATCATCTACTTGTTGATCTCTGTTGTTCGCTCGACGATTTCGCATTTCCAACCGAGCCGTTTCACGGGCTGCCTCACTTTGCTCTTGTGATTGAGAAGCACGAAGTCGAGCCATACTAACGCGGCGCTCTTCACGGGCAATTTCTTGTCCTTCTTCAGTCCTTTCATTCGCAATGTTTCGTATCCTTCTTGCATTACGGCTTTGTCGGGAAAGATTCGATCGTCTCGGTCGCGGCATTGTTAATGATGATGAACAGAATACAAATTATTGATTATTACTAATTATTATTTTCTGACAAAGTTTATAATTATCAAATTTTTAACCATACTTTACCTTTAATAAACCTTTAATAAACCTTTAATAAAAAATTGAACTTAATTAAATCCAAAATCTGCTTATTTATTGCCTCTAAGGCGGAACAGAGTTCGCCGGGTCAGCTAGTTATATATATAGATTACTAATTATTGATTTCTGACGAAATTTATAATTATCAAATTTTCAACCATACGTTTGAACCATACGTTTAGCTGTCATTTGCTTTTCGTTTAGCTGTCACTTGCTTTTCGTTTAGCTGTCATTTGCTTTACGTTTAGCTGTCATTTGCGTTTTGTTATTCCATGTCAGATGCGTTTTTGTTATACCACTTTTATAGTGACTTGTATTCTCTTTGACGTTTTATGTCACGATAAAAAGTATCCTATGTCCGTCTCCTGGTTTCAAGCTACATTCCCACCAATTTTCAGCCAAATCGGTACAGCCGTTCGTGAGTTATAAATAGTGTAACTAACAACGACTTTCTTTTATATATATAGATAATATATAAAGAAATATATAAGAAATATATAAAGACACAGGATCGTGAGGATTCTTTTTTACCTACGCACACAGTATATCGTCACTCTCGCTGGCAAAAATTATACAAAGACGGAGGATGTTTAGACGGGAACTCAAGAGCCATTATCGAGAAGGAGTTCAGAGAAATCTTATCTACATTAAATTAAATATTCGAAGCGAGTAACAAAAGTCAGAATTCAACAGCTTGGATAATGAGAGGACCACGTGACGTTGCCCTGTGGATGTAGAAATGACAAAGAAAGGCGTTGGCAGGCGATGCCATGCGTGCTTTTTCCACCTATACTCGAAGCCCATGCTTCGACTCCAAGGCTGGTTATCTCATTCGCACTCCCATAACGAATATGAGCCTCCCCTACAATTTTATTGGGTCTGCTTGGAAACGCTCCATGCGAGGCTCGTGGGTACACTCTCTACGGGGAAGAGGGGAAACTATGCGAATGAGTAACCGAGCGAGCCCGAGATCACGAGTATACGATGGTCCAATTAAGACACCCCGATGAAGCACTTACGATGTTTCGATTTCAGATCTCTTATAGTAGAATCACTAATGAACAAATACGACCTCGTGTGAATTTTGAAATGCATGGAATGAATGAATTAATTTTTACAAGAAATAACACGATTGTTTTAATCCAAACTGTTTATCAAATTATCCATTTCCATTTAAAATAAATCAAATACAAATTAACCATGAATTCAATAATTATATAATTCAATCAAAAGTAAAAGATAATCACTTATTGAATTAATTTATAGAAGTAGGAGCTTTAAATCCATTCAAATTATTTTTGATGAACAAACTTTCAAATCTAAAAGAAAATTCAGAGACTTCGGGATTTATCAATCAATAAAATGGAATTGTATTAAATCCAGAAAATTACTCGTCAGAGATTCATTATGGTTTCCCATAAAATCTAAAATCATTAATAATCCATTAACTTAATAGTTGCGAAAGCATGAATTATACATCGATTGAATGATATAGTAAAATCTTGCCTCACCCAAAGAAGAAATGAAATAAAAAGAAAGGACAGGATAAGAAACAACACATGAGGAAGTAAGAAGAGAAGCATAAGCAAAAAGAGGAGAGCGAATGAGAATATGTAGGAGAGAGGATGGAAAGAGTCCCTACGGAGGGGCTTAGCGGCAGCACGCACCTCTGAGTAAGGGAGTCCGAATGATGCGGCGATCAATGGAGAGCGAGGAAGATGAATAGGTAGAGAGAAAAGTCACGCTACAATGCGCATGCGTAACATTTAAGAAATCCGCAGAAAATACCCAAAATAATAGGATTTACAAACCCAATTTTTGCGTAAGAATGAATGAATGAGTGTGTAGAAATAAGATCATATTAATTAAAATTCAATAATTATACATGTAAGAAGACAACTCTTCCAAAATTCATTGTATCGAGACATGAGGGGCAATAAGCCCACTCATACTCGAAGGCGTGCGGGGGATAAAGCGTCCGCGGGGTCATGCCTCACGTTTTATCAAAGTCGAAGCCTATATAAGTAGGGGTCAGAGGCCCGGAGGAGCATGTTAGCACATTAGGTGTATGTTAAGGAGAGTATTAAGCCAAGCAGTAGAAGTGGTTGAGCTAATTAAGAGAGCATAGTTTTCGTCGGAGAATTTGCAAACTATTTGACGATACCTTTTTGTACCAATTTTAATTTCATTGTTCATTGATTAAGAGTTTTAAGTTTCGATATATCCTTTTGAAATCAGTTCATTTTTGTGCGTGCTTTATTATAAACTATTATACCATTATTTGTAGAAGTACTATGATTTTAAAATAATTTAATTCACAAGAAAAGACATTCGCGAATTAAATAAATAAATTCAACTAAGTGAAATTTCGTGTTGACAAAATTATTTCCACCGTTTCACCATCATCAGTTTTATCATCATCGCCCGTTCTATTCCCGACGAGCCCATCATCATCATCACCAACAGCATCATTTTTGAAAATGATGCTGTTGGTGATGATGATGTATGAAATTGATTTCATACATTCTTTTTTGCCAACCATCGTTTTACTACAACCGAGTAAGTACCTTTAAAATGTTTACTATTGCAATCATGGTGTCTCTACACATAAATTCATTGTACTTTATCGAGTCTCGGACGAGAGGCCCCGGCGTTACGGCCCTGCGGGCTGATATAGTGTAGAGAATACCACCAACGTATCAAGAGTATCCCTTTTGTCCGAAGATTTTTTTGTTGTTGTTCCTTTTTATTTTATTCTTTCGACATGTGTTCCATCATTCCCCGCGTCGGAAGTAAATTCTTTTGTTATTCTAAAATTCACGATCAGTTTAGTTAAATCAAAAACTCATTCGTGATTTATTCTCAAAATGATAAAGCGCGTCCAAATAAATAATTTCCATTCAGAACAGAATATTTCGCTGAAACTTAAAGATCGTTTGGCGCTGTAATAAAATAGAACACCTTCTACTATTTTAATGTGACGCGATTTCAAGATGAGAAATCTTCATTATATTTCATTATTTATAACTTTTCTCACCAATTAAATTTGAATTCTATCCCCTTTCGTAAAATTAACCACAATACGTTCCCGCCCATCCTGAGTTTTTTTCCGCAAGGTTAGACTAGACTCGAAACAGGGCAGCACTCTGACCAATGCATTTTTTCCGAGAACGTATAAAGGGAGAGCTTGCTTTCCTTGACCGAGATGGAAAAGTAGCAAGTCAGGACGTAACAGCTGTATGGGTGGGTTTCAAGATCTTTAGTCGAATTTTCATTAAAAAAATTCTATGATATTCAACGATACAATCAAAAGTTTTTGACTTATGAATGTTGTATTCTTTCAAAATTCATGACATTGAAAAACTCCAAATCTGTTCATCGTAGGTGTCATCACTATAGGATATTTTTTTAGGTAATTTTGACTTAAGTGTTTGAAAAAAAAATCGTTGTGTGTCGTGACGCACGGATGAAGTGAAAATTGTTGCACAGAAACGAATACATGAATCAGTGATACTAAATATCCGTAGAGAGAAGGGCTAAGAATGTTTGCGAGGTTAGTGGGCAAGAAGGAGACTGGAACACATATTAAATCACTTGCACAACAAATAGTAATTTTATTTTATTTTCTATATTTTTTTGAGAAATGTTTTTATTTACATATGTACATAATCAGTAAACTAGGAATTCGTATTTTCATTTTGGCTATCATCTGCAGTCAATGGGGTATTCAATTCTACAATATTCACAATTAGGTTGTGATAACTAAAATAAGATATAAAATGATTAAGCTCTATTTATCTATTTATCTATTTATCTATTTAGCTATTTATCTATTTATCTATTTATCTATTTAAAAGTTTCACTTGAGAATTATTAAATGTTGAGTAAGTTACGCTACGACGTAACAGTACGAATATTTTTGGAAATCTTTGTAGCGTTGTGTTGCGTCGTCCCATGTCTCAATAGAGAACACAAGGCATAAGGCTCTCTATCCTTATTCCTCCTATATGCGACCCGAATAGCGTTTTCCGCTTCTTTTCTTTTCATACACCGACTCTCTATCTTTGTTCTCCCTAAACGCTAGCATCGTACATTTCTCTCCATCCTTACTCACCCTAAACGATGGCGTCGTACATTTCTCTCCCTCTTACGCACCGACCCCTATCCTTATTTTCCCAACATGCTAACGTCGTACATTTCTATCCCTTCTACACGCCGACTCTCTTTCCTTGTTTTACGTAAACGCTAGCGTTGAACCTTTCTCTCCCTCCTGCGCACCGACTCACAACCTTCTCCCCCCTCTACGCAAGCGTTTAATTCAACGCGTTAAACGTCCGAACTTGTATAAGAAGTTTCCTTTCAATAGTAGGATTAAATATGGTGGCGTGTCCACAACTTTTTACACGTGAAAAACGACACGCCGTGGCGGAAACACGTATAACGCTCCGTATATTTTTTTTTGCACAATCTACCAGCCCGATCTTATTCGATAATTATCATAAAGCATCCTCAAGACTATCTTACTAAGTTTCTTTCAAATTTAATGTGCAGACAACATTCTACACGCCTATGGCTACAACACTTCGTATATTTTTGCGTAATCCGTATCTTAAAAATAATTAAATTGCACCAATTAACAGCAACGAACTCGTCGTAAAACCGTGCAAAGAAATCCTTTCAAATTGCCTAGAACCGATCGACAGCATACGCGGGGTTGACCAACAAGGCGATAAAATCATTCCAAATACGCCGCGACTGAATATATCATTCGAGGCTGATTTGGTAATTACTGACAGTCAAATGAACGAGAATAAAAATTCATTGATAGATCCTTTGAACCTGTCAAGTTTCGCATATCGAACTTGAACGTTAAAAGCCCGCCATGCGTAAGCTCGATGACCAAATCGGACTTAGTATTCAAGCCATTTGACAATGCTGAAGAATCAGATTCCTCCAAAATATATTCAAGTTCACCGTCATTGAATTTAAACTCAAATGATATAAGACGTGATGTTAAATCAGTAATAAATCTTGATAATTTATCCGACAGTAATTCAAATCGCACCGGTTCTGTTCGGTACGCCTCGTCATTGTGGTCAGAAAGAAGGGCATTCAATTCTGATCAATACGACACGCCCGGCTCCAATCAGCCAGGCAGAATACAAAGAAAACGAAAAGTTTTTTCCGAAAATATTGGAGAGATCACCACACACTCCGTATTGATTTTGAGAGAAGATGTAACACTCACCACGACTAAGTAAAGGCTTTAATTCGAAAAACGATAAAACATGATTTCAAATATACATTAGTGTTTTACGGAGAATTCCATCGTAATAAGCATTCGTACGTAGTATATGAGACTTATATGCACTACAAACATAGGATATCCTTCCGGTTCGACATTATTGATACAAACATTACAACTACAAAAATCGTGGTGCGCAGCACCCAAGCGGAAAATATTCCTGACACGGGAATAATTATATACTGCCAACTCAGAGGAATGGGAAGCGATGAAGCAACAGGATAATTACAACACTTTCACCCCGAGCGTATCAACGCAAATTATAAATGATTCAAACCAGGAAATAATTCGTGACGGAAATATGCAAAACATGCAATTGTTTTCGATATACCAAAAAGCAAAATCAGAATGAAACAGCAAGGACGATAAGAAATTATCATGAGCAGATCTCTCTGACTTTACGGAGAAATATATCGACGATCAGGAGAAAGCCAACCCGTACATTAGATTTGTAGGTCTACCTTCGTATTGAATAATGTCCTCCGAAAATTAACTACGGCTTCTTGACAAAAAGGATGTAATTATACTTCTTCATTCTACAGAATCGGTTGTGCGGAAGCCAAATGGGCTACATTATAAACGTATAGTGTATTATGCCATAGTGATGTTGAAGGGTGAATCTATTCTGCCAATCGCAGAAATGAGAAGTGCCCAACACAATATCGCCAACATTAGTGTATTTCTCAAACATTTTCGCCACTTCATATGTTCAAAGAGAAGCAGATGGTCGTTCTTGGTTGCCATAGTGGATTGGAGTTGGGCTTTGATTAATTCTCTAATGATAGAATGGAATGCCGCAACTACTACGGAATACTTGAAGCACGCATACTTCTGTTTGACTAATGAAACTGACTTCGCGCTAGAAATGACTATAGTAACTAGTTGTTACGCACAGTGTGTAGCATTGATAGTATCATACACAACATTAAATGAACTCGGTAATATTTTCGACGAAATAAAAATTGTTCTAGTAAGCCCGTTCGTGGAACAAGCAGAATCGAGTCTGTTCAGGAATCCGCATTGCCCACAGCGTGTTGGTTCCCGAGCGACTCACCGCGAGGGCAACACCTCCCGGGACTCGCCGTCGAACGTTCTCGAACGATCGATGCGGGCCTCGTGAAGCGTGCTGCCTGAACGAAGCCATCAGGACCACTCGAGCGACCCATTAGCAAGGGTTTGCTGGTGTTGAGTGGTGTGGTGAAACGCGTGTTGAGTCAGTCCTATCAGTGGGTTGGCAATGGCGCTAGCTTCGCAATCGGTCATGCGAGTGTGGTAGTGGCTGTCTTCAGAGTCACTGCCCTGGTAAGTCCGTCCTTTCCTGGATGGAGAGCCGTGACCCTAGCCAGCGGCCATTTGCTCGGTGGAAATCTCTCGTCAGTGATCAGTACGAGTGACCCCACCTTGATGTTGTTAGTAGGATGATGCCACTTGGAGATTGATTGTTGCCGTTGGAGGCAGTGAGATTGCCATTGAGTCCAGAAGTTTTGCAGATTCTGCTGGATGAGTTGCCATCTCGACAGACGACCTATTTCAACGTCGCTGAGAGATGGCTCTGGTATCGTTGAGAGCGCGCTGCCAGTCAAAAAGTGACCCGGACTGAGTGTTGAGACGTCATCCGGGACATCGCTGAGTGGTTCGAGTGGTCGTGAGTTGAGTGTGCCTTCAATTTGAGAGAGCAATGTAGAGAGGTCCTCGAACGTGAGTACAGTTTCTCCCACTGTGCGGTTGAGGTGGAATTTGATGAATTTAACCACTTCTTCCCATTTGCCGCTCATGTGCGGTGCCGCCGGTGGGTTGAATTGCCACTGAGTGCTGTCATTTGACAGTGCTGATGCAGTTGCATGATGTTCTTGAGTGGTCTGAGTGAACAGTTGACGCAGCTTGGATTCTGCGCCAATAAACTTCGTCCCACAGTCAGAGTAAAGACTGTGTGGAATGCCCCGTCGTGATGAGAAACGCCTGTACGTTGCAATGAATCCGTTAGATGAATAGTCACTGACAGCTTGAAGATGCACTGCTGATGTGGCGAGACACACGAAGACACAGATCCATCCCTTTGATGTTTTAGCACCGTGTCCTTTCCAGGTGTTGATTGTTAGTGATCCAGCGTAATTAACACCTGTGTGAGTGAACGGGCGTCATGGTGTGACACGAGAGTCGGAAAGTTGACCCATCAACTGCTGTGCGCGGATTCCGCGTTGTCAGGGACAAGAGACGCAGCGCAGAATGTGAGTCTTTACTGGAGCTCAGCCTCCCACAATCCAGTATGATTGCCTTGTGTCGGCGAGTGTAAGTTGTGTGCCTCCATGCAGTGTTCGTTGATGAGCTCGATTGATGACGAGTAGGGACAGGCGTGACTGTCGGGGTGGAATAGCAGAATGTTTGCCTTCCTGGGCAAGTGCTGACATATTGAGGCGACCACCAACTCGAATGACGCCTTCGTGATCAAGAAAGGCTGTCAGACGAGAAAAGACAAGAGTTTTTGGCAGGGTCAAGTTTGACTTGAGTGAGTTGATTTTATGAGAGAAATATGCTGCCTGAGTGGCCTTTACCCAAAAGAGCTTTGCCCCTTCTATGTCAGCCGATAAGATGATTGTGACGAGTGATGAGTCAGGTACCTTCTTCCTGCCGTGCACCGTGCACCGTGCACCGTGGTAAGGCATCTGGGCAGGCCATCGGCTTGATTAGATGTACCAGGAACATGCCTCCAATGAGCATGAGTGGTGAGTTCTTGAATTTGAGTTACTCTATTCCTGACGTATTCTTTCCACCGTGAAGCGGGTGTCTTCATCCACGTGAGTGTAACTGGTGAGTCCGTCCACAAATGAGTTGATGCAATTGGTAGCTTGAGTGTGGCCTAAGTGTGCTGGATCAGTTTTGAGAGTAGCACCGCTGCTGTGAGTTCCAGCCTCGGGAAAGTGAGTGGTTTGAGTGGTGCAACTTTCGTTTTTGCGCAAACGAGTGAGGATTTGGCGCCTGTGGACGGTGAGCTGACAACAATGTTGACGACCGCTGACATTGCGAGTTGTGATGCATCAGAGAATCCGTGGAGTACTACTGTTGAGTTGCTCCAGGTGTTGAACCACCTGGGGATTGAGATATTGGCCAAGTCTTTCAGATCTTCCTCGATGATCAACCATCTTGATGAGAGGCGAGATGATAGTGAAGTGTGCCAATTGAGTTTGTGCAACTAGATCTCTTGAGAGTTTTCCGTATTGGCCATCACGCTGGAGCTTTTTGAGTACTCGTTGGAGACAATGATGTACTGTTACGTATGAGTTTCCCAACAGAGTGGATGGCGATTTGAGTGGTATCCGAACGAGTGGTATCGCCCTGTTGAGTCACGTGAGTGAGTTGACCGGAAATGGTCCTCACACTCCTGTTCTTCTGGTGTGAGTGCGCTAGCTGCATCCGAAGGTAGTTCTTCCTGAACCCAAAATCTTTTGAGTAAGTCCTGAAGGCTAGCATCGTCTGGTTGAGTTTTCACGTGATGAGCTGTGCATGATGACGAGTACGATGAGTTGACAGGTCCAAGGACAAGCCAGCCGAAAACAGAGAGTTGTGCGATTGGCTCTGATGAGAGCTTGATGATGTTCGGCTTGATGACTTGCCCATATGAGTCTGCACCAATGATGATGTCAACCGCCCGTGGCTCAAAAAAGTCTGGGTCAGCCAGCTTTAACTTGGCAAGATGCGGCCATGTTTGAGTCGGTGCACAAAATGATGGTATTGGAGACGACACTGTTTTCAACACGTGTAGTGAGCGTGTACCATACCCACGTCTGCTGTGTGAGTAGACCGTAATGTGAGTGAGACTATACCGCGTGTTCAAGTTGTCCTTGCTCCTCTAATGCCGATGATATCTACCGATGAGTGCTGATGTTCGATGTTGAGTTGACGAATGAGTTTCTCAGACACGAATGTGAGTTCATAATCGCGATCAATGAGTAGACGAGCTTGATCAGTGGTGACTAGTGAGGTGACGTTGGCATTTGCTGTGGCAAGCAGCGTTGAGTGATGAGTGCAGAGCATAGATGTTGAGTCGACGATTGCACCAACATCTCAGTGAGGTTCTGATGATGTGGATGGAGTAGGCTCGGTGCCTTGAGACTTGCCTGATGAGTGTAAGTTGCTCTGGTGAGTGGTTCCATGGTGCTCAGATGGATGGAGCATGCTGTGGTGGCGTCTGGAGCAGTGCTTACAGCCGTTTGTTGATCTGCGTGAGTGAGCACTGTGGCGGCCCAGGCAATTGTAACACAGCCTTTTCAATTCTACCAGTTTGCGACGAGCTGGCGTGTCAAGCTCGCGAAAACGTGGGCAGACCACCACGAAGTGATTGCTATCGCAGCAGTTGCAATAGAAGTTTGTTGACTGCTGAGAGTGTTCTTGGCGTTGAGTGGGGTTGTCCAAAGTCGTCGACTGGTGAGCAGTTGCTGATTTTCTCGCAGCTTGAGTTTTCGATTGAGTGGTCTGATTCGGTTGAGTGCCAAGTGCAGACAACTCAATGCGTTTGAGCGCACGAGCGCGAGAGTTGAGACCACGTTGCTGAACTCGGCTTGGACATGATGACTGTCACTAGTGAACGTTTAAAGCGCCGTTATCGAGAAGGCCCCGTCCACTCCAATGGTGAAGGAAATGTGGAAATCGGGAAAGAAATTGTAAAGAATAACAAGCGACCATGGCAAAGGAAAACATCTGGCTAGAGCGGTTGAGGAAGTACAGGAAAAGAGGAAGAGAAGGACTAGCGAGAAAATGAGCTACGAGATTAATAAAACAGAGAATGTAGATAAGGCGCTTAGTGGGCAAGGGCATTTATGTGATGATTTTACCCATACACACATTGTAAAACTTGAAAAGATACAACATAAGAATTGCAATTCTTATCCTTTCATAGAGGAACAATGCGGGCGAAGATCAAAACATGACACCAATAAACGCAAAAATCTTTTTCGTGCCACCAATAATCTTAGACAAAACAAAAAAAAAAGTAATTGTCAGAAAACTGATTTCGAGAATGAAATTGGAGTATTGGAGAAATTGGAGTATTCATAGAGTGAAAAGGACCATTTGCGGAGATCATGACATGATACATTACAACGCAAAAACGATCATAACGGGGCTTCTGAACAAACAGAAATGAAAACAATTCGTATGAGCACACCTAATGAATTCGATTCAGCGCCAGTCTATAATAATGGTAAGACAACCGAAACTGGTAACCAATAGTCTTCAAAACACTTCGAATCACCAGCTCATTGGGAGTCACCTGATGGACAAAACTTGGAAAAATGTGAAAGCGATAATACGGTTCACTCAAACAGTTTGGACAACGGATTGTTTATGGACATTGAATACTAGTATATGCAAGATATATTTGAAAGGAAAAATAACAAAATACATAAATTGCATTTGAGGATGGCAATTTTCACAGCATTTGAAGATCCTATAGTATGTAGAGGCTAGGAAGAGCTGTACACTGACGAATTCAATACTTTGAAACCTGATGGATGGATTTATAGAAGCGTCATTGATAGTTTGGCAACGACAAACGTGGATGGATGGAACCACATCGTGTACCGACATAATACTCAATGTTTATAGCTGGTAAGTACAGCAAAAAAAAAGGGAAAGAATTTATAGTCTATAAAATAAGTAAAAAAATCGACAGAAAACTGCTGATTCCATACTTATATAACTCACATTGGCGCTTACTAGTAGCAAACATTGAAAATCAAATATTGATGCTGTTGGATCCTACGAAGAATCCAATTTGTGATGATTACCCTAGCGTGCATAAAGCATCAACGCTATTTTTAAGCAGCTGTCTAAACAGCCTAGAGAATTTGCGAGATATCATGTAGACTAGAATAGAAAAAGAGGATCGATCATTCCAGTCTCCAGAAGATACGAACAGTTGTGGGATGTATGTGATGCATTATTTAAAATGTACAGAAGAAAAAAATGATTTCGGTTTAACACTTGACGTTAACGCATTCAGATGTTTCGCAGCAAAAACTTTAATCCTATCATCGGAATATATGAGACTCAAATGTATGTATTGTTCGAACAACAATAGAGATCATCAAGTTATGTGCATAATGTGCAGATACTGGATTCACACAAAATGTGTACGAGATGAAAAGGGAAAAACCAAAACGATAAAGACGTGGAGTCTTCCTAGCTTGATATTTAAGTGCAGATTATGCGCAGTAAGTGTTAGACCATGGACGACTCATTCGGCCAAGAGTTGAAGAAATTTAATGTGTTTGAGAAACCAGATTTTGATGAACAAACGAACGAATAACGTCATATTGGAAAATGTTATTTTTTTGTACGTGATGTTGAAAAAATGACATCAGTTCCTTGTGAATCATTTAAGTTTTAATTTTTTAAATTATACTCGAGAGTCCTATCAGTAACCTCGAAAAATAAAAAATGTGGACACGAGCTTTGGATGCAAGGAATAATTTTTATTTCTAACAAAATTGAGGTAGCCCTTATTTCTATCGCCATTTGACCAGATTACCCAGCTAAATAATGTGTATTTTGTACGAACATATAATTTCCTACGTTCGAGGAGTAAGTTTTCCCAAACAACCAGATTTAATTTTTTCGTGCTAGAACGTTCGTATCTTCAACGATATAGTTATCATAATCTTATATATATTTTGGAAAGTTGTTTATTTGTTTGTTTGTTCCAATCGAACTCAAGCCCAAACTCAAAACCCAAAATCAAACCCGAGCAAACAGAGAAGCAACTGTGAGCGCGAGGAGCGCTCAAGCCACTACATCCGCTAGTTTTACATAAAACGAAATTTCGATGACTGTGAACTAAATTTGTTATGAGATGAAAGACGCCTCCCGATTGCAGTATAATGTGAATGAAACATTATAAACAATATTAAATAATGAGCAATTAACATTTATGAATACTCTTATGATACTATAATAGAAATGATTCCGCCCTTTTTACATTTATTATCTAATTACATTTTTTGTGAATTGAAGTTTGGCAGTCAGCTCTGCGTTGCCTTTCCAAGACTCTTTCCAAGACGCTTCCAAAACTCTCGGCAAGACTCTTGCTACGGCCTTGCTAAGACCTCTTCAAGATTCTCCTCGAGACTCTCGCTAAGACGCTTTCCAAGACGCTTCCAAAACTCTCGTTAAGACTCTTTCCAAGACTCTCGCTACGACTCTCGCTAAGACTCCTTCACGACTCTCGCTAAGACTCTTCCAAAACTCTCGCTAAGACTCTTTCAAAACTCTCGCTAAGACTCTTTCAAGACTCTTGCCAAGACTCTACATCACATGGATGTTAAATGCCTAGAAAATATTGTTAATGTGTTCTGTTACCTCACGAAAATATTAACGCTGAGGTGACAATTCACGGATGACCGCGAGCTTCGTTATACGCCATCGTGCCGGTCGTAGTACGAGGGAGTTCCGCACCATGAAATATGCCATATTGCTTGCCCCGGTGACATCCACACCATGAAATGTGGCTGCGGCGGGGGACTCTCCACGCACTGCTTGCGATGTTTCGAATCATTCTGTTTTCAATGTTTTAACGATAAGTATCACCCTGAGGAATGCAGTGAATCGTGATAACTGTACATGTGATAATAAACGTATTGTAACGGTAGCAGTTATTGTTAAAATTAAATTTACGGTTATGTTAAAACATAATCGAAGGGCCTCGATCCGGGAGCAGATTAATTTAGAGTCTGCATGAGGTTAATACCTTGACGAATTTGTCACATATTTTCCCTCATACGTAGTTATTTACATATGATTTACTCAAATTTAATTATTTATATTTTATTTGTTCTATTCTTGATTATATAATCAGTCTTTTTGCCGCTGAGGTGGTTGATCCTGTCCCGTGGCGACTTCGAATTTGAGCGCCTATCAGTGGCTTTCCCGACGTGCCATCTCTCGCCGTCCTCGGCTGCTCTCGCTACTGTGACGGTAAGGCTAGCCCGCTGTCGCACCGGACACTCAGCCTTCGTTACGCGAGATCCCATCGGCGCTTCGGTTGATGGATCCGCGTTTCGTGGATCCATATTCCCTCCTCAGTATTTTGGATGGTCCATATATGACTTGTATGTAACGAGGAGAAGCCCCAATTGGCAACGTAGTTTTGGAACCAGCTTTTGTAGGGCAATACCTGGGTACTATCCTGATATGAATGTAAAATATTAGGTGTAGATACGCAATAGTTTATGAGAAATTTCAATTTAAAAAATAGCTTGAAACTCATATACTCTATGTGTTACACACAGTCAGATGCGAGGGGTGGTGTGATGGTTAACGGTCCCGGACTCGCAGTCTGGAGTTCGCGCGTTCGGGTCCGACTCACGACTTTTGTTTCTATTTTTTTTTATTAACATTTCTCAATACGTAGATAAGAGTATCAATGTAATATTTCTAGAAAATTCAAAGTAAGGCAAAATAAAATGAGGTTTTATTTTTAGATGAGGTGTACAAAATATCATTAATCATATAAAATAATATGCGTGTACGTTGACAATGAATAATATGATTATCATTGCATGATCCAATTGTATTTTTCTTTATTGTTAATATACATATTGTCACATATTTTCTAACTCCACTCTCACTGAGAGCTCGATCTCTCTCTAACAGGATCGCAGGTACGCACGAAGCCGCCTACGTTTGCAAATCCGCATGTGCCGACGGGCACCACTTAATTTTTATTCCGCCGAAATTAACAAACCGGTGTAACCTGGGATTGAGTGGAACCGGGCTCAAGCCCAATAAAGCAACAACTTAGGAGCCAGTGTCAATTTTTGGATCCCCGGAATTGACAAACAGGTCGACCTGGATGCCCTCGCGGGAGCGAACGGTGGCGGAAATGCACGGCCGCTCAGGCTGCAGGTTGTGGTAAAGAGGGACGGGATGTGCCAGTAAATAGTGGGTAATTCTCAACAGAACAAACAAACTCACTGAGAACGAATACTCCACTTGATATTCCGAGATCCGCAACAATCCATTATGATTTATTAAACATTTATTAAACATTTATTAAATTTATTAAACACGATAACGAACACGAAAACGACAGCAGTCGAAACTCAAAACTTTTCGAGCAACTATCTCATGTTGCCTTATCATGAGCCTTATACTGAACGTATATCGAGAGCACAATACTCTATATCGCGCATGAGCGAGATCGAGACACCACTATCACATGTATGAGCGCGACCGAGGCCGCATTATCTCACACATGCATGAAAACGATATACACTATACTAAGCGTACGGGAGAGAACGAGAACGAGTGCGTGGACAGAAAAACTGCCAACACGGTATTGCGAGAGTTCGGCATCCTCGCCGGAGGCTCACGAAAGACTCACTATTAAACTCATTACGATAGCGAAATTTCAATTTTGAAATTCCTTATCCGATAGCTACTGCCTTCTCACTGGAATTACCTTAAATCGACGCCCGATACGAAGAACAGCACGTATTCAAAAAAGTTCAGGGTTCGCGGGCGGCGCGAGAGGCCCTCAGTGATCGGTCACTTCATGAGATATTGCCCGCCAAACTCTTGTTCCTACGCGCCGGTTCTACGCGGCAAATTAGCCCACCCCCTCTTGTAGCGCACACGGCGTGCTTAGCTAATTCAATTCGACCACCCACGGTGGCAACAAATGGTTCTCCTCACGCTTCATAACGGTGATCGGTACCTCTCAGTTTTGGTGATAGCGGTCTTGTTCACCGTGGTTCAGTTCACGTAGTGCTTTTCATAGAGTTGTGAGACTTACGACCTCTCAACGACATGAGAAGTGTTTGGAAGGTTCTCTTGTGTATAGTTTTCACTGAGTTGTGAGATTTACGACCTCCCAACGACGTGAGAAGTATTATGGACGGTTCTCTTCTTCGAGTGCAAAGACCGTTCAGTTCTCTTCTCAACGGGCACCTCATGGCTTCGCGACCCCATTTGTTCACACGAGACGCTCTGGTGCCTCGTGTGACCAGGGCTTTGTGGAATCGCGACGTTCTCTCATTGAGATTAAGTGTTATTCTCTATATAGTGTATTTTCGAGATATTATTTGTTTGTTACGTGACGACTCAGTGATCCCTCGAACTGAAACCACCACCACTATACATAGTTGTGTTACACGGCTGTCCTGACAAGAAATCCAATACCGTCATGTTCTTTCCTCTTCTGAACCCTAAACATTTCGTATGAAATATTTTTTTGTACCTCGCTTAATTTCGGAGATATCAGCCTGTGGCGACAAACTGGTTGTATGTTAATCGTAAAGAAAAATAAAATTGGATCGCGCAGTGATAATCATATTATTTATTGTCAACGTACAGACATGTTATTCCATATGATGAATAACATATATTATGTACACCTCATGTAAAAATGACATGGGCCTTATTTTGAATTTTCTGAAAATATTACGTTGATAATTATCTATCTATTGAGAAATGTTAAAAAAAAAAATTAAACAAAGTCATAAGTGGGGCTCGAACGCGCGGACTGCAAACTGCGAGTCAGAACCAATAACCAATACGCCATGTCTCACACCTGACTATATGTATCATACGAAGGATATAAGTGACAATATATTTTTTTAGTTGAAATTTCTCATGAACTATGCTGTACATCTAATATTTTACATTCACATCAGAATAGTACTCAGCTATTACCCTACGAAAGCTGGTTCCGAAACTGCGTTGTGAACTGGCGGCCTCTCCTCATAAGATGGACGTTACTGTCAAGCGTCTCATCTACTTTTTCGTACATTTGTGAACAAGTTTATTTGTGGGGCCCTTGGTGATCTTTGGAGTTCCAACCAAGCTGAATACTTGTTCCTCGTGCGCCAAAACTGGACTAGCATAGTGATAATTGCCACAATTTGCGGTAAGTTGTTTGTCCGTAAGTGTTTCGTTTCGTGTGATTGTGTTTGTCGACGCTTTTTTGAGAAGGCAACGACTCGTTACTGATTTTCCTTTTTACGCCTAACTGCCCGCAGGGCAAAAGACGGGAATAATGCGTTTCGCCGCGGTCAGGTGGTGGGGGCATATGTCGTTGTTGCCAGTTGTTCAAAAAAGTCTAGGGTTCGCATGTGACGCGAAAGGCCCTTAGTGATCGGTTCACTTCGTGAAAACTGCCCGCCAAAATCGTCTGTCTACGCACCCTTTTCTACGCAGCTAATTGGCCCACCCCCCTCCTTCTAGCGCTCACGGTATGCCTCAGTGAGTTCAAATCGATCACTCACAGCAGCAACAAGTGGTTTCCATCGTAATGAGAATAGTTATCGGATCCCCTCAGTTTTCGGTTACGGCGGTCTTCTTCCGCGGGCTTCAATTCACGTGATAGTTTTCGACTAGTTCCGGGATTTACGACCCCGCAACGAAGCGAGAAGTATCTTGGGTGGTTTTCTTACGCTTCAACACGGCTTCGGTTCCCCTCACCCTGGTGCAAAAAATTTGACAGAAATTTACAAAATATTACAAATTCTATCATTAATGTCTGATTCTGCAGGCAAATAACATATTTACTCATATATGGCAGAATATGAGAGAATGTGACAAAATATAAAAAATTATGGCAGATTCTGTCGAAAAAAAATGGAACGTAATGCAATTTTATGTAATTTTCTGAGATGTTGAAAAATGTAATTTTTGTACAGAAGATTACATATTCTGACAGATCCTGATTAATTTTCCCCGAAAATATCATAAAATGTAATTTTTTGTCGGTCAGAAAATATAATTTTTATGTGGATTCTAACAAATTGTATAATGTACGAAAATATTATTTTATCACATATTCTGACAAATTATTCCAGAAAAAGTGAAAAATGTTCTTTTCTGTGTAATATTTTCTGACGGAGTATTAGATTTTCTGCTCAATTGAACCCCGTGGAAGAAGCTGCAGCTTCTTCCACGGGGTTCAATTCACGAAATACTTCGAATACGACGTCACAACAATGTGAGAAGTGTTTGGGACTGTTCTCTTGTGCATGTAGTTTTTCGGTTCTCTTCAAGCGGTACGCCTCGCGGCTGTGCGACGCCATATTGGCCACACAAGTCGCAACGGTGCCTCGTGTGTTCAGGGCAAAGTGGCCAGAATTAGCAAATTGTACAGTGTTACGTATGTTCATAATTCTCTGTAATTCTGCTGGTGATTGTCGAGGTATTATTATTCTTATTTGTGTCTTGCAAAGGCGAGGTGATCCCTCAAGCCTGAAATCACCACTTTTATACGGCCTTTTGCTTAACGAGAAATAAAAAGGAGTTCCTATTTTGTCATAATTCCTGGACACAGTAATTGATTTATTTCCTGCGTAATTTGTCCAACCAGATTCACGCAAATGAAAACACCAGTGTTCTGAAAAATTGTACTTTTTGTCTGTGTTGAATAAATAGTTTGCTCTATGGCGTAGAGGATCTATAATTTTTTTGCGTTCAACGTTTCCTAGGACACACGAGAACCGCAATTGAAAAGCATAAAAAATTACCAATTATTTCACAGCTAAATAAATTATGAGCTGTACTAAATTATCTACGTCTTACAAGGAGAAGGCACGGTTTAGGAAATTGACGGTGGTACCAGACTTCGTGTAGTGATTGTGTACCATTAAGCTGCGACTATATTGAAATACTAGCACGCACTGGCTAGCCAATTTCGAAAAAAGCGCCTCTAAGTTTTCATAATAACTTATATACTAAAGAGCGTTTTTTAGTTTCATTTTTATTGGTAACCGGTCGGATGACTAAGACGGTAGCGTTCCGGCTTCAGGAGCCTGTCGTTTCGGATTCGATTCTCGATTCACGAACTTTTTTTCCCCACCCGAATAATATTATTAAAATTGAAAAAACTACGTCAATACTTTAACCAGAAAATATATGTATATGGGGTGTAATTTTGGATATTAAAAAAGTTCCGCGAAAAAAAATCTTGTTCGGAAAAAAAATGTTAACATTTCATTTTTCCTTTGTTTAAATAAATTCTTGAATAAAATGCGTGAAAAAATTATTCAAGTGAAAAAAAAAAGGAATGAAAAAAAAGTTCGTCAATCGTACCCGAAACGACAGGCTTGTGAAGCCCGAACGCTGCCGTCTTAGCCATCGGAACGGCCGCGAACAAAAAACACTTTTTAGTATAAGTTATGAAAACTTTGAGGCGTTTTTTTCGAAATTAGTTGGCCAGTGCGTGCTAGTATTTTAATATAGTAACACCTTAAGAATACACAATCACAAGGGTACTCTACGTATGCTTTCTCTCCCTCCTCGATCCAGTTTTCTGTTCAGGTAAAGCAGTTTAAATATAATAAAGGAACACAAGGCTCGAAGCAAATCAGCCATTTTAAGTCGAGAGTTATCGAGTACATTAGCGGGAAAGAGACGCGAGTGAGAAAGATGCCGGACGAGCTTTCAGTGCCGAAATTTGACGGTACAAATTTCCTCGGGTGGAAATTTCAGATACGAGCGGCGCTAATTTGAGTCGTGTCTACGACGTAGTGGATGGTACAAGACAAAGGCCAGCAGCAGCTGCAGAAGAGCAACTGAAAGCGTGGATAAAGGACGATGCAAAAGCCACGTGATACATCTCGAGAGCATTAGAGTACAAGCATCTCGAGCCTCGTCTTGTCTGCATCTCCGCGAAAGAGATGTGGGATAAATTGGGAAGGATACATGCACAAAATTCAGCAACTAACAAACTTCTACTAACGCGGTATCATGAGTACAAAATGGGTGGAACGGACTCAGTCGTACAGCACGTGGCAAAAGTCCAAAATATGGCGTCGCAGCTTCTAGATCTCAGCGGAAACGTTACGGATATCATGATAATGGCAAAAATGTTGGCAAGTCTAATGTCAAAATTCAGTACCTTGCAGATAGCTTGGGATAGCGTCGACCAAGAACGACAAACCGTGGAGAATCTGCAAGAACGTCTCATCAAGGAGGAAAGTCGTTTAAACGCTGAAGGAGACGAGACAGCGGCGTTTGTAGCGGTAAGAATTACCAGCGAGAAGGCAGTTGGAGAAACGAGAAAGTTCGAGAAACAAAGACGATTGGAAATACAAGGACGCGGAGAAGAAGCGTCGCGAAAAGAAAAAGAAAAACATCGAGTGTTATTGTTGTCGAGAAAAAGGGCACTACGCGCGCGATTGCCCAACTTGAAAACAAAAGAAAGGCGACCGCGGCAGGAACGAGTCACGTGATTGCGCCTTCATTGCCTCGAGTTCTGCGAGAGAGAGTGAAAGTCAAAAGACGAGTCGGTACAGTGGCCTGTCCACAGATCTAAAGAACGAGTGGCTGAAACCCGATAAGAAAGAAGTCTGGTATACCGACAGCGGCGCGTCCAGGCACATTACATACCGACGCGAATGGTTTTCTGAGTTCCGTCCCGGTAGAGGCGCAACGATATCGTTGGGTGAGAATGGCGAGTGCGAGGTTGCCGGCGAAGGTACCGTGCTTATCGAGAAACTCGTGAGTGGCGCGTGGTGTGAGGCGAGAATCGAGAATGTGCTTTATGTACCGGCAGTACGCAGCAACTTGTTTTCTGTTGGAGTGTGCACGTCGAAGGGGTTCGAAGCGAGATCCTCGGGTGACTGTGTACACTTGTTGGAAAACGACAGAGTAGGGGCTTTTGCTGTTTCACACCAGATGGTGTGAAACAGCGAAAGGAGATTTATCGAATGTTTTTCCGCGTGAAAAGTGCACGAAATATAGGCAAAGCAAACGTGTCCACGACGAGTCTGAAGGTCTGGAACGAGCGTCTAGGACATTTAAACAAGCGTGCACTGTGCGACCTAGTCAAAAAAGGACTCGTAAAAGGTGTCAAAGTCGCAACTGAGGGTGATTTTTTCTGCGAGGCTTGTCAGCTGGGCAAGGCAAACAAGTTACCGTTCAAGACAATCGAGAGAAAAGTGAACACGAAGCCAGGCGAGTTCACACACAGCGACGTGTGTGGACCGATGTCCGAGGTCTCGCCGGGAGGTGCGCGTTATTTCGTGACGTTTATCGACGATGCTTCCGGGTTCCGTCACGTGTATTTCTTGAAGCACAAATCCGACGTATTCGACAGCTTTAAGGAATACGAGAGGATGGATGCGAACAAGTTCGGCCAGACAATGAAGGTGCTGCGTTCCGATAACGGCCGGGAGTACCGCAACGACAAGTGGCGCAGTATCTGTCAACGAAGGGGATCAAATTCGAGCGGAGTGCATCGTATACGCCGGAGGAGAACGGCACGTTGGAGAGGAGCAATCGCACAATTGTGGAATCCGCACGTACCATGCTGAAAGCAAAAGGTCTGCCAACATCGTTGTGGACAGAAGCAGTGAACTCAGCCGTATATCTGCAAAATCGAGTACTATCGTCAGAGAAAAGAGGAGGGAAAACGCCATGCGAAATCTGGAATGGATGAAACCCGATCTAAGTCACGTAAAGGTGTTCGGATCTGAGGCGTTCGTGCGCGTGCCCAGCTCACCAGAAAATTCGACGCAAGGTCGAAGAAAGTGCTGTTTGTAGGGTATGAGGGTAACTCGACAAATTATAGAGTCTATCATCCCGAGACAAGGAACGGAACGGTGTCGAGAAACGTTGTGTATAACGAGGCGCATAAACAAACAAATCCACATGAGGTCGGTAACGAAGATTTTACGTTACGTTTTACGTTATACCAACGGAGATTGAGGTCTATAGAAACTCAAAGCCTGCTTGGTTCCAAAAAAGTTGGGGTGCTAGGACAAGCTATCACCCCAATGGTAAGATGTCGCTAGCGCCGAGTTTACTGTGTGCGCTTACGTACAGAACTAACAAACGTGAGCGGCTGTATAACTGCGTTGGCTCCACCTACTGAGCCGGGGTGATGATGCTATTTCACTCGCACTCGCAGCTGGGGTGATGGGTGCGCTCTCTCGCACGGGAGCGATACGGACGTAAAGTGGGGGTTTGGGTTTACATTGCTGATACCGACGAAGATAGAGCTATTCATTGCAAATACTTTTGCATTATGATTACCTGCACGTCGAAACAAACTTATTTTTTAAATTAATTCTTTATATTTACGTAAACTAGGAGTTAATTAAGCCAATCAAGCAAATCTAATGAAATCGAAATCCGATCTCTCTCGCTCTGAGAGTAGAGGCTGATGAACGCCCCACTCTACAGTGGGGCATTCACCAGCTTTTCCCGCGTATATTCATATCGCATGCACGTGCGAGTATGTGTTTAAAGCCCTCAGACTCTTGTTTTGCCGGGCTAGAATAGACGTTTTGTCCGATACATCGATAGAATTTTGCCAATAAAGACATCATTGCATGATTCGCGGTATTAATAAGTTACAAACGCACTTGATACTGTCTTAAGTCTTTCATTTTTTTCTTAATTGCACGCACTGTGTCTTAGACTAGCCTCATTGCAAATAACGATAATATTAATTTTTAATAGTAATAAGACCAAAAAGTTATTAAAAAATTGGATAGAAAGAATTTATTCAATAAATTGACCAAATACATTATTTTTTCACTTACGAAAGACATTTCCTGATTTTTCCGAATACATTGATTTTTTGAGAATTTTCTCTCAATTTCGAAATATCAGTTTTTGGGTATTATAACAGACTGCATTTAAATAATTGCTAGTTCAGTGATCTTAAAAATTAAAATGTGTAATATGAAATTTCTCTATGGAATCATATCCAAAATTTGCAACGTTCCATCAATTTTCCGATTTTTGAATATGAAAATTTCAAAATTGAGAAAAACATCTAATGTATTCTGAAAAATCAGGGAATCCATTTGGTGAGTAATAAAATATTTGTTTCCGGCAAATATATTGAAATAATTTTTTTAAACTAATTTGACGATACAATTTTGGTATTATTATTTGAAGTTGAAGTCATCTTCAATACGGTTACTTTCTTCAAGATTTTTATCTTATTTCAAAGTACTCAAAAGAACTGAAAATAACAACCTAAATTATAATCCCTGCAAGCTCACCATAATATTATTTTTCTATCTGAGCAATATCTGGCGGTCGTTGTTTAATGGAACAACAAAACATTCCACGCATTGTATTTTCTTCCTAGTTACATTTGTTTCTATAATGTTATAAAACTAAAATAAAAATTCCGTATTTCACATAAAAATGTCTATGTTCAATGGAAAAAGAGTATGAAAATTAGTGAATATGTGAAATCGTTGGTTGAAAGAGGGACTAAAAAAAAAAAAAAAAAAAAAATCCGTGTCTTGATCGCGCGAAGTCCGACTCGTATCTTGTCGCTCTACCAACTACACTAGCATAACTAATTGAATATTGAATGAGCATTGTAATATTTATGTTGTGTACCCGCTTGGATTAGGTGTTATAATACGCTATAATACGCTATTTACACTTTTTTATTATAGTACATCGATGTTAGTAAAATTGGAATAACGCTCGTCGTGTGGATGTAGTCATTAGTTCGTAAAAATAAGTCCGCCGCCGCGCGTCGTCGAGCGGTGCAGAATGAGGGACGGTAGGGGAAGCCACAGAGCCACAGGGATGCTTCCTCATCGGAAGGATGATAATCTAAAATGGAGTTTAATCTTCAGAATTTTCATTAATGATTCAAATGCCAACCATGTTTTTTCTAACAGACATAAATCATCAATGAATAAAACTGAGATAATAATACTTTATCAACTGGACATCGCATATACTGATGATAAAGTCCTCCCTGTGCATGTATAAGATTAAATGTATTAATTAATTCTCTGGAAACAATATAGTCATATTTACCACTGCCGTCTTCTTCGTGGCTATTGTCGGAGATCGATGGTAAAGTCACACTGGAAATCTCGGTCGGAGCTAACTCAAGTGTACTTAAAATGCCCGTTGAGCTCATAATTGCATCGAATGAAGAATCAACTCGTAGAGTTTCGCACGGGCTGGTCGACGCGGGAGTTCTGATTTACTCAGCAAACTCGTTTCCATCATCTCGACAGATTTCATCAATCAAATCTATCTCAAGCATGCTCGTAGACCCGTCAAAATCTAGAACATTATCATCTTATGCATCCAGCTCTGAAACGTCGGAGCCACTATCGTCGTTGTCTATCTTGTAATCTGAAGAATATCATAATTGATGTTACAAGTCAATTTTTTTAATTCAGCAAATATTAATATTTCCTAGTAAAGGTGGATATATAAAAGTATATGTATATATAAAATGATTCGTACAAAGTGACATATCTTCATCATCAAAGCCAGTTGCGAAAGCAGTATGCTGAGCGAGCGAGTCTTCAGCACCCTTTGGGGGCGTTGAATCTTCAGCACCCTTTAGAGGTGTTGAATATTTAGCACCCTTTGGGAGTGTTCAATCTTCAGTACCCTCTGGAGGTAATGAATCTTCGGCGCCCTTCAGGTGTATTGAATCTTCAGTAGCCTTTGGGGGTGTTGAATCGTCTGCACCCTTTAGGAGCATTGAAGTTTTCTTATCGTACGATCCATCGATTATCCCATCTTCGCCAGAAATGCCATCGACCTGATTCAGACCGGCAGACGATGCTGCAATATTTTGACGTCTATTATATACAGCAACAAATCGATGCATGGGCACATAGGAGCACCATCACACCAGCACAGAAACACACCGACACACAGGTACACAGATGCACAGGTACACATATACACAGCCACGGACATACATAGATACACAGGCGCACATACATGCATGCGCACTCACACGCACACGCGCAGGCACACGCACAGGCACACGCACACGACTAAGAATGAATATGTGTGTATTCAATTCAGGAAATAAAATATCTCACCGTAAACATTATTGTTTTCATCATCTGTACGATCAAGTACCACTCGGAGCACACCTCGATTTAAATGTTTAACGACCGACATCGAGAAGAGTGTGTTGATTTTCTGAAATATACGCAAATTTTATGGAGAGTTGATCAGTGCGTAGGGAATGTAACTTCTGTTTGGTGTAACGGAATTTTCGATGACACATTCCTGGGTCTCCTTTGTGACGCTACACAAAGAGTTACCGAAGTAGCTACTTTATCAAAAAAACTTTTCGTCAGTCAGCAACTTTGGTAAGCCTTTGCTTATCATCACAAAGGACGCTGGAAAACATGTCACCAAAGTTATCGTATCACCGAACGTCAATTCGGGGGAAAGGAATTCTGATGAAATTTAATTATACACTGATTAATTTCTTGAAATGTTTATTTTTTCTGCACTTGACTGAAAAGAATAGTACTTACTGCTCGTCGCTGCCAACCTGCTTCCTTTGTTTTTGCATTTCCGCAACTTTGTGGATAGAACCGAATATGCATTTTTATTTCGTATGAACATAAACATTACGCTGACAAACTGATCTCACTATTCCAAAGCACATCTCCACCACAATGTTGATCCTCGCGATTCAATAGATGTCGGACGACTGTAGGACGACCGGCGAGACGTAACCTCGTGACCGGCAATTTCTGGCAAAAAAGGGTACAAACGCACGTGACGATAACCGCTACAGTTGATTCTGACTAGAAGAGGCGCTTTCATGCTGACTCTCAAAATGATGTCCATC
Source organism: Dyspetes luteomarginatus (assembly GCA_963669185.1). NCBI lineage: Eukaryota > Metazoa > Arthropoda > Insecta > Hymenoptera > Ichneumonidae > Dyspetes > Dyspetes luteomarginatus. The sequence goes on from OY769904.1 coordinate 12,368,983, forward strand.
ACTTATTCTTGATGGTTAATAGTGAGTTGGGGCAATGGTAGGGGCACGCCACCAATAAAAATCGAAAAACAGCGATGAACATCATTTTGAAGAACAGCGCCTAATAGTGCAGAACCTAGCCTTGCTGTAAGAAGCTTACCTTCTGCTTAGGCCTCCTACACACATTCAGTCGCGCGACATCACGCGACACCAATGCTTCTTGCCAACAAACTTCGCGCGATATTTCGTCCCACGTGTGAAGTGCGCAATATATTGTAGTGTAACGTCGTATCATGAATGTAATGTTAACAAGTCCCGCCGAACATATCCCCTCGAGACATTTTGGACGCCACTCACTGGGTTGTAATATCGGCTGAATAGCATTATTTACAGCTTTTATTGCCGATTTAGTATGTTTCACATATTTGAGACGATACTCGATAACAAACGCTGCTGAGTTTACATGTTTTTTTTAATTGATTGAGATAAGCTAGAATTTGATCGAATTGAAAACGAACAGTGGGACTATCTGCGTCTATCAATTACGTAGCAATCTGACTATGCATTTTTAATTTCATCAAATCGTTTTGAAAAATATGTGTTAGCATTTTATTGAGATTATCACTGGTTTAAGGCGATTTGAAACCTCTACAAATGCGAGAAAGAGCTCCAATTTTCGAAACACTTAGATTCCGCGACGAATGGGATAGCTTGCCAATTCGTTTCCTCTAAATCTTTCACCATAAGGTGATGTGTGAGTTCTCAATCAGTAACAAAAACTCGCCTTAAGGCAATGTGAAATTACTCAAATGATAACAAAAGAGAAAACGACGAACAGGGTATAACCATTCTATAGTTGGCTGTTCTCTTCTGTTGCCCGAAAAGTCAACCGTTTAGGAGAATTTCGGTATGAGAGTAAATGCAGTCCTCTCGCACTCATGACTCTACGCAGGAACTGTCTTACCAACCGAGTATTTTTACATCACCTTAGGATGATGTGCTACTCTTTGTCGGTCAAACAGTTTCTGCGTAAGCCGTTATGAGTGCAAGGAAGAAAGCTGCATTTACTCGCGTCCCAAAATTCTGCTAAACGGTCCTTTTGGACAAATGTTTACGGCAATTTTGGGGCACACTTTTTGTTACCGACTGAGTAGTAGTGCATCGCCTTAATGCGCACATTTTCGTTGTGGTTACTCTTACTCCCGACTGTCCGCAGGGCAAAAACACGGGAACGGCTGAATTCATTTAAATCCAATTTTGCATAATGATTCTGCCGTTGACGTACAGTGTTTGTGGTGATTCTTACTAAGATTGGGTGTGTACTCACGTTGATATAATACTTTTAGGCAAAAAGTACTTCAACTCCCGCTTCTACATATCGAAAATATGACGAAATATGTATATCGTAAATCTACGTTCACACTTATGAACCGAAGGATAAAAAAAAAAAAAATTTAAACAATTCCCGACTGCAACAGTTACCAAAAACTCAATCACGTAGTAAGATTTGAAAAGGGTAAAATAAATTTCAGTATCATAAGAATAACTATAAATGTTAATTAATTATTATAAAAATTTATCCATTAATTTTAATATAGTCGGGAGACGTTCCCGCTTCGTTTGTGTGGTCGGATGGCATTTCCCGAGAGTCAAATATTCGATATTTCGTAGAAATAATTGATATGAAAAAGAATAGATTACCAACAACATCGATTAAAAATAATTAAATCAGGGATGCAAAACCTTGATTATTGCGACATCTTGAAATTCGATAATATTGAATGTGAACAAAAATTATATTCTTAGTTGTGCTAATAGTGTGTCGGTTGCGATTTTTTTCATACCCCCCAATATTAGCGGATTATCTTTTCGATTCATTGGATTGGTTGCGTCTTGTACGATAGTTACGCTGCTCTTATTGCTTACATTTTCTGCGCTTTATTCATTTGGGTGTAAAATTGCTCGATGATCACAAAAGTGCAGCATGTATAACGCAGACAAGTCGAACGAATCCGAAAATGGACTGCAAGTTACGTATTATAGCAAAAATAAAAAAATTGTCCATTTAAAGAACCAGAAAAATTATGAATTAAAAAACAACCATATTTATTGAAAAATTGTTTCTGAGCTGTGCAAATGGAATTTCATTTCACAGTAGTGGTGGAGACAATGTAAGTAATATTATTCCTATTAACAATGTACCCGTTCATGATTTTACATATACTTATTTCAGTTGTCAATATTATTACTCTGCCACACTTTTACTTATATTTTCTAGCATTACTGATGAGCAGTAGTAATTCAAAAGCGATGAGGGTATATTTTAGAAAAGCTACAAAATTTTGTTGGACTATGACAATTTGTCTGAATAAGATTCCAAATAGATCCAAAGTGTAGACAAAATATATGGAGGATTTATACACTGGAAATGTATCACTGTCACATTCAATGCAGAGATGATGACAATAAGATTATTCAGTGCAAAGTAAATAGCAATAAGCCTGTACAGCATATAGTCAATAGAAAAACTTCACAGCACTGCTCTACACTGGAAAACTGCACTGTAGTCGGCAATGTTAATAAATGCCTAGTGCAGAGTTGAGGGCTGTGAGACTGCATAGAGATTCAGAAATTGTCAAGTTTTGATACTCCTGTGAGACCTCACCATATAACATCGTGCAAGTGCTGCAAGTTTCACTTTCATCTCCTTATGAAAAAAGCATTGCGTTAGCGACAAAAAATTATATGATAAAATTCCCATAACTATGCAAAAAATCTGAGAATTATATCTACGAATAGTTTGAATTCGAATGTATGCTACGTCTTAACCTCTCTCGCTACATAAAACTGGACTATCTTTTCGCTATACGGAGTTGCGAGGGATTTTAGCTGATGCCGGTAACACAACCGCATCTCAATCCATTGGTAAGACTCCTCGCAAGAGAACCTGGTGTCGGTAGCAACAGTTACATCTCTATCGACAAGTGAGGTTGTTCGCAGGAGAACCTGGTGTCGGTAATAACAACTTTACCCCTATCAACCAGCGAGGTTACTCGCAAGATAAAAATTAGTACCAACTTATCATTATTCATTTGAATTAAACTAAGTAAAACATCGTTTTTGCTATAACGAATCCACATGTTGCAATAAATTGCTAAGGATAATATCATTATATAGCTTCTATAAAACGAAATGATTCATTTGCATTGCACTAAGTAAGACATCGTTTCTGCTATAATGAATCTACATGCTATAATATTTTGCTAAGGGTAATATTGAAATGCATATATGTATCATGATGGAATTTGGAGTTCGCAAGCCGCACAGAGGAATTTCATCGAGTCGATGTCCAAAATTATGGACGGAAGCAGCAGAGACATATACAAAGATTATAAAACAAAGATAATCAGCTAGGATATACAAATAATTCTCAAGAAGAGGATCGAGGTCAACACTTCGCAGAAATAAAAGCAATTAACTCACAGACCATATGTGGTCCGATCTTTGTGGCATCTCAATCGCTTCCGCCCAACTATGGTTTTGGCTAATAAATTAATAAAGATTAATAATTATTAAATAACCATATTTAGTTGCAAATGAATGCCTGGTATTCCAACTTATAAAATAAGTTAAAACTAGAGAAACGTGAGCACTTGGTCTCGCTGAAAATCTCATTTCGCTAAAAACATAAGAGCGGGCGTTCCGCACCAGCTCATATATTATTAATCTTTGATATTTCTGCAAAATATCTGTACTAAAACTGTATTAATCTTGAGGAAAAAATGTAACTTACATAGAATGCCATATACGGGCCTTCATTGCATCACAGGGGAGGTGAGGCACGGGCGTTTCGGCGTCGCAACGCCTCCCCACTCTCAACGAATAACCGAATGATATATAAGGGGGGCCATTTGGGCATACCCCCATCGTATAGTCTTGATACCCAATGGGAGTGTAACTCTGGTCTCTACTCGAAATTTAAATCAGTCTAGTTCGCGATTCACTTCGACCCAGTCGCTTCACAATTCTCATACTTCAAAGACAGTTATTCGTTCGGGTATAAGAGTAGTTATTTCTTATCCGGTCGTCTTCTCGAATTTGTGTTGAGTTACGATCATCACGCGTAACGTTAATATTGTAATTGTTCATTTAAATTTAAAAGAGTTTTGTAACAATATATATATATTTTATCGGAAATTCTTAATCGTGTTTGATTATTTAAACCTCTTTTGTTGCCATCTGGTGTCACATGGATCTGTTGTCGAAAGCAAATTAATATTCTTTTGAAAGTATTGCAGTGCCGATAATAGCACGCGTACCCTCTCTCTTTTGGGAGTATTGTAGTGCTGATAATAGCACGCGTACCCTCTCTCTTTTGGGAGTATTGCAGTGCTGATAACAGCACGCGTACCCTCTCTCTTTTGGGAGTATTGCAGTGCTATAATAGCACGCGTACCCTTTTTAGTTTCTCATTCTACAACCTTTAAAATGTGAACGATAACAGATCCATGGATCGTCGACGAGGTGGAGAGGAATCACGAGTCCGTCGCGATTGTGCTTCGACAAACAATATTTCGACCAATAAACCGGCCCACAACGTCTCAGTTTACAAACAATAGACGCGGGTTGTTTCAAATTAGCTTGAATTAGTGCGTGTCTTCTCTGTTCCGCGATATCAACCGAAATTCGTCGGCGATAAAAAACTAGGTGATCCGGAAACTCTGGTGGATCCGAGTTATCCTCGCCAGATTCGGGTCGTGACTGTCTTTCGAATTAAGGCTCCCACTCTGCCGATGGTACGATTATCACCGGTTGAGCAGGTTCCGGTGAGTCTACCTCATCAGGTACCGGAAATCAAGCCTGCTGACGACAATTCCAGCGCCAGCACAGTTCTAACATCTCGAGGGGATATCAACGCTCTTGTCCCTATCGACGGAAACATTGATCACCACCACCAGCAACAAGCGGTAGAGGTCGTAACCATCGGATATACGTTTTGAATTCTTCTGGCCATCTACGCCTCACCGCTCTCAAGGTAAAGTATTTCTACAATTCGGTTATGCGAATTATTCAGTTTAATGCGCTCATCCCTGGCTGGCGCATTCCAGTCTGACCTAAAAGATCATTTAATTTCCTGTTACTCCCTTTTTGAATTCCCGAGGTAACAATATGTATATTTGTTCTGAGCTGAAAACTATTCGAGCTACATAAGTTGAGACAGATTTAAAATGTCGTACTAATATTTAACACTCAAGAAGGATGTTGTATACTACTTTTTGATGATAATCTCCATCTCCATTTAAGCACAGGATATTTGTGCCTAGTAAATTCATAAGCTTCGAATTTTCCTAGTATAGCAAAATTGTGGTATCCCATAGAAATTAACTGTATGTATGATATTTTTCCCAAACCCAAACCCAAAAACTTCTGTACTTGAGTAAGTTTTTCTACTGAACTTCTTGTAAAGTTTGAGAATGATGTATGAAATTATTTCATTGATCTTGCTATTCCAATTTTGTAAACCTTTCACACCCATGGATACTTTTTTTTAGTGTAAATGTTTGAACTTTCTGAAACATTTTACGTACTGATATAAAAAACTTTAAAAACTAATTTTTAAATGTACATTTGTAAAGAAAGATTTCTGTCTACAGAAATCTTTCTTACAACTCTTTTTTTCTTGACTGCAAAAAATTGTTATCGAGATTTTAATGGCAGAATACTTAAAATGGTTCAAAAAGTCGAAAAATCATATTACGGAATAATGTCCATATGTGTACGTGTATGTGTGCGTATGCGTGCGCTTCTGTGCGTGCGCGCGCGCGCGTGTATAATCGAAATGAGTAAATATCGAGAACAGCTCGACCCATCTTGTTGAAACTGTGCACATACGTTGGGCTACAAACCATTTCGTTCTGCAACTTTCCGTCCGGCAGCTACAAGGTGTTTCATTTCATGGTACTTGGAATTTTTCAAAAAAAGGCTTTGATTGCTCTAACTTTCGTAAATTTTTAGCTATCGAGGTGAAACTTTCTACAAAAATTAACTAGGGAGCAAGCTTGCTTGGGTTTTAGTCCAGTCAATAGACCACAAATCGTAATGCGAAAATTCGGAAAAGTTTTTTAATTTTTTATTGTTGCAATCGTTGTATTGACAGATAAAGAGCTCAACTCCAAAAGTCTGCGGTCCCAACCCCCGGCGTTGGTCGCCATCTTGAAAAACGCGTTTTATATCATATCTCAAAAACGGCTGACTTTAGGATGAAAAACATCAGGACTTTTTTTGTAGATAATTAGATTCCTCATCTTTTTTATTTCAAACTTTTTTCACTTCAACTTACCGTTTTAAATTACAGCTTGTTTAGTGTCGCGGATATTCTTTTTTCCTCTGAAACTCCCTTAAAAATTGATTTACTGAGAAAATTTTAAATATTTTATTTATTTATTATTAAATTTCCTACAAATTTTCTATATAACTTTTTTCCACAGAATTAATACTTCAAAAGTTATTAACAGTTGAATATAAGAATGACACGGCGCCTAGACGGCGGTTGAAGTGGTGGGTGTTTCGACAATGTAGTATATGTATAGTCATGAACATCCGCTCATTGGGGATTTTTGAAGGTCTCTCTATATAGGTATACGAGCGCCATATTCAACTGTTAATAACTGTTGAAGTATCAGTTCTGTGGAAAAAAGTTATACAGAAAATTTGTGGAAAATTTAATAATAAATAAAAAAGATACTGGAAATTCTCTCAGTACATTCGATTTTTAAGGGAGTTTCAGAGGAAAAACGAAGATTTGCGACACTAAACAAGCTGTAATTAAAAAACGGTAAGTTGAATTGAAAAAAGTTTGATATAAAAAAGATGAGGAATCTAATTATCTACAAAAAATTCAACCTCTATTGACTGGACTATTTGATTTTAGGGTGAGTCGGTCAGAAAACTCTCATTTCATGATATTTTGAATTTTTTTCTTTTTTTTGAAAACAATTTATTATTGGACTAATTTTTGAAAATTTCCTATTTTTGCCCTAAAACTCTCTCCACCAATAATCTAATAAAACAGGACATCCAGCATCAAGTTTATCAACGGGCTGAGCTAACAACAAATTTTCAATATACGAAAATTTTCAACTTTTGGAAAATGATGTGCTTGCTTCTATTATCGTAATTCTGCACCAATTAATCGGACACTTGGTACTCAAATTGACTAGGAAACACATACTTGGTACCAAGCGTAGCAAGAATCGATGAAAAGGTTTATATTTTATGGAATTTTGAGTATTTGGGCCGAAAATATCTGATTGGGCACAATTTCAATAAATTTCGACCAATCCAGCTAAAACTTATACTAGAAGAATTGCAATGGGAGTAAGGATTTTAGCTATTGAATTCGGTGAGAATCGATAAAGAGGTTGAATCTTCATGTGTTCAAAAAAGTCTAGCGTTCGCAGGCGACGCGAGATGCCCTCAGTGATCAGTTCACTTCGTGAAAACTGCCCGCCAAAATCTCCTGTCTACGGGGCTAATTGACCCACTCCCCTTCTTCTAGCGCGCACGGCGTGCCTCAGGCACGGACATAGGCAGTTTAGGGACGGACCACGATGCTGCGGGGCGGAAGCCGCTACGGGGGGGTCGACGAGGTAAAATCGCCATTTTGATGGTGCCCATCTTTGATTAGCTGTTGTTCTACTTTTGCGCAGGAGCTGAAGAAACAGCGTCTTCGCGAGCGTCATATTTTTCGCGGATATTTTCACCAATATATTATTTTGTGAGTGCGAAGTGCGAACCAACGAGGTGTTTTTTATTGACAGAAGTGGGAAATGTCAGTGTGTATAGTGCCTTCATGTCGAAATAGATCAGACAGCAGAGGCTGGAAGAAGCGCGGTGGTAACACCGAGGGGTGCAGCATCCAATTATAATGCAAATAAAATTTCTAAAATAAAATTTAAACATAAGCCCGCCAAATACCACTACCTCCAAATTTTTTGTTTTTTTCTAAATGAATTTAAATGTTTAATTAATATGATGTATGACTTGTATCAAATTAATGTCAATCGGCAAGCAGATCTGATTTCAAGCCTTTTTGCAGAAAGAAAATGTACTTTTGTAGGTAGTTTAAAAATTAATGTACTTGGCGAAAGGTGCTTTTTATGGGGATCATGCTTACTTTAATCTAAATCTTCATGAAACGGAATTGATCCTGAACCCATACTTAGAATTACATTTTGATATATCGAATTCGATGTATCATGTAATGATGGTTTATCACAAGGCGCGACTCTTATTAAGATGTTGTATTACGGGCTACTGAGCATGCGCATAAACGCAGCCAACCAAAAATGGGCACCAAAATATGGCGACCCCCCTTCTCTCTGGCTTCATTCCCCTCGTCTAAATCTGCAGTTTATGCGCCGTCCCTATACTTCCTATGTCCGTGGCCTCAGGCAGTTCAAATCGACCACCCACGGCGGCAACATGTGGTTCTCCTCAGTGTTTGGTTATGGCGGTCTTCTTCACTGGGGTTTCGTTCATGTAGTGCTTTTCATGGAGTTGTGAGATTTACGACCTCTCAACTATATTAGAAGTGTTTAGACGGTTCTCTTGTGCATAGTTTTCACTGACTCGTGAGATTTACGACCTCACAACGACGTCAGAAGTATTTTGGACAGTTCTCTTCTTTCAGTGCAAAGACTTCTCAATTTTCCTCTAAACGGGCAACTCTTGCCTTCACGACACCATTTGTTCAGACGAGACGCGCTGGTGCCTCGTGTGACCAGGACATTGTGGAAATAGCGACGTTATCTCGCTGTGACTAAGGGTTTTGTTCTCTGTATAGTTCATTGTCGAATTATTATTACTCTTATTTGTGTTTTGCGAAGGCGAGGTGATTCCTCAAGCCGAAAATCATCACTTTTATACGGTCTTTTGCTGAACAAGAAATAAAAACAAGTTCCTATTTTTGCCATCATTCCTGTGTACACCAATTGATTTATTTCCTGCCTCATTTGTCCAACCGGATCCGTGCAACTCAAAACATTATGGAATGTAGCTTCTTGATGGGAATAGAAACTTTTTTTATAAGTATGTTCTCTCCAGTTTTTCGATGGAGATGAAACTTCCATTGTCAGGAAGATCTGGATTATTAGGGATCGAAAAAGTCATTGCCCATAGAGAAGGCCCTGTGTATGGGCGAAAACCATAAAGAAGCAATAGCCAAATTTCTTTTGTACTCTATCAATACATCACCAAAAGTACTCAATGAAGATTAGATATAGGAAGATTGCAGCCAACAGATTCTACCAATACAGAATAAGACTGCAGAACAACTGCACAGTAATGCTGAGTGAAAAGTCGTATGGAAGACATATTCTGCTTGGACGAACCCTTCGGCGAGTTGTGACAGAAAATTGCATCGAATAGGTACTACGAATAAAAAATAAGTATCGATGCAACTTTTAACAAATGCTACAAGTAGTAAATGTCAGCGGAGCAATTTTAAGAATATGGAATCAGATGTAATTCATATTCTCATATAATCTATCTTCTGTGGAGTTACACAGAACTTCAGTATGAGAACAAGAATTTAGTTTGTAATATATATATACCGTATCAATATATGATCCACCAAGTATCACGAATAATCAACAAACACAATATGTGCTTCGGTTGGTTTGTGATTATATCACATCTTTTTCCAGGAATAAGAGACTGTTAAATGAACTTGTCTGAAGCTTTTTTGCTACATCGTGTTTTGGGAGAATATATATACTGGCTAAGCTGCTTCAGTTCGTTAGTTGACTATTCTATATTATCTGGCTGCTTAAGCAGATAAAAATGCAATTGGAGACAAATTATTCATCGCAATATCCAATTAAACACAAATAGCTTTCTACATGTTTATGGTAATATCTCGCCAACTGACTGCTTTGACAATTAACATTGCTTCAGTATGTACACTAGGGTCGTTCAAACAGCAAAAGCTGTTACAAACGGGCCAAGAATCCCTTTCATTATTTTATTTTTAACTTTGTTCGAATATAAATTCATATTTTTAAACTGATTGCGAGTCTCCTGCTGTAATATTAAATGGTGCCTGAACAGTGCATTTTTCAAAAACGTTGTCGTATCTTATTTTTGACGTTAAAATGACAGTCTTAAATATTACGGCATGACACTTATTTTGAAAACCTGAATTTATATTCAGGCAAAGTTCGAAATGAGCTCATGCGACTTTGGGTTCAGCGAAAATAGAAAAAGCGATTTTTGATCAATTTCGAAATTTCAAAACCGTCGAACAGCCTCGAAGTTTTTTTTTTCATAAAAATTGCAAGGATAGTTTTTTAGATCACAATGAACCCAAATCTCATGAAAGAGCGAAAAAGAATTACCGATTTATTTTGTTCACGTACTATATATATTGTTTTTGAGAAAACAGCGATATTTGATACAAGTTCCACTAAAAAACATCAGGTCAATAAAGGAGGGACTGGGTTTTACTGAGTACCAAGAACTCTACATTTTTCTCCAGCCTTAAGGTGGAGCGCAAGGTCAATATAACATCACAAATTTTCGGCCGCATTATTCTCAGGGATGGTCAACATTCAGGACAAAATCAAAGCGTCGGCAGAATTGATTGATGCAGGCACTAATGCTTTGTTTTTCCCAATGTTGACCGTTTATGATAACGACTTGTCCGAAAATTTCAGATGTCTCTCTCGCACTCATGTCACGTGGCACATCTTTCATATCGTCTTAATAGACATTCGCTGATTCCATGCCAAGTCTACTCGTTTTAAATAACTTGCTTGGATCTTCCTCCTGACTCGTACATATTCGTCGAGTGTAGACCCATATGTATGCCATGTCGTGCATATAGGGCTGTACAATTCCAATGAAATAGTTTATAACAGTTTTCAACAATTAGACATGCAGATTGAGCCTGAGGGTACACTACAGAACGAACGTGGACTCTAGCAAGTGTATATTGACAAGAGCTATCTCTGGTTACCATTTACCGATTTGGACCTTATAATATTATATGATATTGATAAAATTAGAAGAGACTCAAAAACTCTCGCTTCATTTTGCAGTGGAAGGCGGAGCCTTCAAGAATTTGTATCGCGTATTCTCATTTGTTTAATTTTGCACGAATCTGGTGTGGGAACTCTGGAAAAGAAATTAAGTAATGGACACAACGATTTCGTAGAAAATCATGCAACTCGTTTATTCACGCGTTTAATCAAATAATGACTATTTTCACAATAATGAATGTAAAATGTAGGTGGCCACGAGGCTCGGCTGCGTCCTGCGCACTAAGATGGCGTTCATACGCCACGAGTTGTCCGTTGAGAAAGTCCGAAAAGTCTTTTACTAATGAAGTGAACCACAGCCCGACTCACGTCACTGCGAGGTCGTAAATCCCGCACTTTATGAGAAGGAACGCACGAAAGAAAGCCCGAGAGAGAGAATCGCGCTAGAACCGTGAATTGAAGAAAGCCGTTGAGAATCATACAGAAAGAAAACGCTTGTCGAGACGAACTGTCCAAAATGCTTCTCAAGTCAGTGTGAGGTCGTAAATCTAACACCTCCGTGGAAAGCATTCCACGAGAGAGCAGTCCACGCACTTCTCATGTTGTTGGGGAGTCGTAAGTCTCACAACTCCATGAAAAGCACTCCATGAACTGGAACCCGGTGAAGAAGACCGCCAGAACCGAACAAGCTGAAGGGAACCGAGACCGTGGTGAAGCGCGAGATAACCCCAGGATACTTCTCGCTTCGTTGTGAAGTCGTAAATCCCACAACTAGTCGAAACCCAGCACCTTTCTTGGAGTCCACTGAGGAAGACCGCCGGAACCGAAACTGAAGGGAACCGATCACTTGGCGCGCACGATTTCGCGAAGTGACCCGATCACTGAGGGCCTCTCGAGGCACCCGCGAACCTTAGACTTTTTTGAACATCATTGGTTAATTTTGTACAGAGCATGACTTTTTGTGTGATTGGTTTAAGGGTTAGCGTCCCCCGCAGGTATGTACCGAGCGTCTTGACGCGTCGACTCGTGAAAAAAAACCCTAAGGGTCAACCCGCAACTCCGAACAGTTCCATCATTTTCGATGGTTACCCTGAGGACGAGACATTGTCGACGAAATCTGTAGAGCGTTCGTGTAGATAGTCGAAGAATGTTGGGCGTGAAATTGCTTTTGACAAAAATACCACCATTGCTGTCAGTCAAAAGCAATTTCTCAGTAACGAGAGAAACAAATCTAGACGTATAGATGTGATTTGTACTTCGTTAAATATAGCTGGATTTCGAACGAAAATTGCTCCCGAAGACGCCGATAGACTTATAGTTGTTACTGCGATTGAGAATCCTCGCGTAGATTCCGAGGCTACGGTCATTATTTAAGGCGAAGATGTTGACCTGCTTGTTCTTTTCTCACAACTGGCACAAAATATGAATAATATATATTTCCGGAAACAAAGTAAAGGCTCAAAACCACGTAAATTTTATAGTAGCAACAGTTTTAAATACAAAAATTGACAAAGAATAGTAGCTTTCTTAACTGCATTCCGCGGATGCGATACGGCATCTTGTTTTTATACACTTGGTAAAAATAAATTAATAGATTCGTTGCCACATGATACGTTAATAGAATTAGCTTCAGTTTATTATGACGAAAATGCCAGTTGCGATAAAATAGCTCGCAGTGCATTTGATTTGATCCGGGGAATGTACAGCAGTAAAGCTGAAAAAAGTTGATAGAAAAGTCGAGCTCCTTCTCGTTGAATGATTTACGATATTTACATTTCAGCAAAGCTAAAGTGAAAACTAAATTTGCTTTAGAGACTTTGCCACCGACAGAAGGAGCAGCTAAACAACACGCATTTCGAGTTTTCTATCAACTGCAGCTGTGGTTAGGTAACACACATCTGAAAGCAACTGTTTGGGGGTGGCGAGTAAGGCACAACCACTTAATACCTGTAGGAAGTGTCGATCCACCGCTTCCCCAAAAGTTACTTGACCAGATCTCGTGTTCGTGTAGCAAAAAAGGGTGCATAGATGCTTCGTGTGGCTGTAAAAAACACGGTACGCGATGCACGAATCTCTGTGCACATTGTCACGAAGACATGTGTTTCAATTTAGAGACCAACAATCGTTCAGCTGAGTCGGAGGATCACTGCGGTTGGACTGCATTGGAGGATGACTATGCCGATAAAAGCGATAATTTCATGCATATTGAAAATATTGCTGAAAATATTGATAAAACGGACTGTTCGAAGCCTGCAAAAAGAAGGAAACTGCTATAAATACTCGTTTGATATAATTAATTAAATATGTAATACTTTGGTTAGATTAAGTGCGATAATATACGATATAAGTACGATTATAAGTATGTTAATAAGTTAGTAGATAATAATATTAATATGTGGTGTATTCATGGCCATATTTGTACAATAACTGCCTAATATAAATAATGACCATGTACTTCAATAAATAAGCTTTCTGGCCGTTTATTTTTCACATAGTTCACCCCACCGGCAGCACCGCACGTGGGCGGCAAATGGGAAGCTGTGGTTAAATCCATCAAATTCACTCACGTTCGAGGAGCTCTCTACACTGCTCTCTCAAATTGAAGGCATACTCAATTGACGACCACTCGAACCACTCTGTGATGACCCAGATAACGTGTCCGCACTCACCCCGGGTCATTTCTTAAGCGGAAGTACGCTCTCAACGATACCAGAGCCATCTCGCAGCGACGTTGAAATAAGTCGTCTGTCGAGATGGCAACTCATCCAGCAGAAGCTGTAAAACTTCTGGACTCAGTGGCAATCTCACTACCTCCGACGGCAACATTCAATCTCCAAATGGCATCATCCTTCTAACAACATCAAGGTGGGGTCGCTCATGCTCATCACTGACGAGAGATTTCCACCGAGCAATTGGCCGCTGGCCAGGGTCACGGCGCTACATCTAGGAAAAGACGGACTCACCAGGGTGGTGACTCTGAAGACAGCCACCACCACACTCACACGACCGATTGCGAAGCTAGCGCCATTGTCAACCCACTCATAGGACTGACTCACCACGCATTTCATAACACCACTCAACATCAACAAACCCTTGCTGATGGTGGGAGAATGTTCGGGAATCCGCATTGCCCACATCGTGTTGGTTGCCCACAGCGTGTTGGTTCCCGAGCGACTCATGGCGAGGGCAGCACCTCCCGGGACCCGCCATTGAGCGTTCTCGAATGTTCGCGAACATTCGAGACGGGCCTCGTGAAGCGTGCTGCCTGAGCGAAGCTATCTTTGTGCAACAAGTGGTGCCACGCGCAAGAGCTCTCTCGCGTTATCTCATTGATTAAACTCATCGTCCTACTCGTTCGTTATCAGTCAACTCATAAATTAACTCAGTATCAATTCGCGGTTTCACTCATGCAGCGATTATCGCACGGGCGACAATTTGCATAAGTTTCGGTACATCGTCATTGCTTTCTCACCTCACCACGCGGTCAAGCCAAGCCTCATGTAACGGCAAATCTCAACGGGCTAATTGGAGAATCAACCGCGGTAGAATTAATATAATTCTATCGGGTCACTCAACATTGTGCGACTCAACGTAAAACTCACCCTTGTGAACTCCATCGTTTAACTATAGTAATAAATTGTGAACTCTCATTAGTGCAGTAAAATATAGAGAAAACTGAAAATAAGACACGTGGAGCTCGCGCCCATCATTTTTCATCCGTGCTTCGCTATCCTCATTTCACTAGCAAAATACAGTCCACTAAATTTTCCATCAAACTCAATTAAGCAATTTCTCAAACACTATTAATATTTTTGTCACAGAATCACTCATTTTCTGCTCTATTGCTTGGCCTAATATTCATGCGGGGTTTCTTAAAATAGGCAGAAAATCGACAGCATATATTCCCGGTAAAATCATCATTTTGATGAAAATTAATTTAAGCAAAATTATCTTTATGACTGATTGATGTAAGTTTTTCGAAATAAAAACAAAACCATCGAGAATGTGTTTACAATTTCCGCCGTATTTCTTGCATGTTCCCGTCTGGTGCTTTTCATGCCGCCCACGCCAGTACTAATGTTTATTTAAGCAGTGACTACGGCAAAACTTGAAGTCCGAAGTCATAAGCCATAAGTCTCGAGTTGTGGTGGCTACACTGTTCGATATCACACGTTGTTTCGATACGGGGTTTACCTTTAAGTAGAGTACGGTACCTATACGCCAACCCCTTATACATGGGGCTCGGAAGTGCGGGGTAGTCTGGGTCAAGCGTGTTATACGTCTATCCCTTATACACGGGGTGTCCCCCTCAGGTATATTTCGGGGCCTGGAGCTGTTTTTAGGGGTGGGGGTAAATTCCGGTGCGGTGAAGCTGACTCGGTGGAGGAGTCATTTTCACGAGGGCCCGTTGTGGCCGCCGTCCCCGACCACCACCCAGCAAATTTTGCGGGTATAATAGCTGAGGGTTGATATTGTGTGTGCGAGAAAGGTTTTCCCGGGGGTAGCCACCTAGCGATGTGTTTTGAAAGGTTAGGGGGGAGGTGGGTGGTGTAGGTGGTTGAGATAGGGATCGTGGGAGGAGAGGCGGGGGGTAGCGGTGGAGATTTTGCACCTGTCTCTCTCTGAAGGGGCCCCATCGTGAGGAGCTGGGTAGGGGGGAAGGTATCAGGGTTGTAGGATGGTGAGAGAGTGTTGAGATGGCCTGTAGGATAATAAAAAAGGCAGGAAGCTGCGGAAGGCTAAATATTTTGAAAAATACTTACTATGGGTAAATGAAAAAACCCCCGATGAGCGTAGGAAAGACAAAATACCAACGATGAGACCTCCTCGATGCTTATGCTATCCTGGTATACGCAGAAGTATACCAGGGTTATTGAATAAATAATTCGCGGGGAAAGGAGAGGGGTTTGTTGGGTGCGTGCATAAATAATTTGACGAGCATTTTTATGTGTTTATAAAAATATCAAAATTTATTCTTAAAAATAATGATACAATTGTAGCTCAAGCTGCGATAAACCCCACTAAGCTTAAAAATAATTAAATCTAGCGTTACAATACTTTTCGGTGATTACATAAAGTTATGGTTGAAAATCAAGCAGGAGGCTAGCGGGTGGCCAGCTAATTGTACAACCGACATCGAGAAAGCCGATTTTATAGCTCGGTATTACGAAGCCGAGGGGGTACAATTAGACCCAGAATGCATCGCTAAGAACCCAGGACTCAGAGCTGTAGCAAAACTCTGTCTAAACTGTTTTTGGGGTAAGTTTGGACAGAGAGAAAATTTGCCTAGAACTGAAGTGGTAACTTCGCGTCAGAGAATTCTCGAGCTTCTATCCGATCGTTCTTGCCGGGTACACAAGATTATTCACGTTAATGACGATGTTATGTATGTTTCCTGGGATAACACTTCGGAGAGTGTTGACGTAAACCCCAATACAAGTGTTGTTATTGCAGCATACACAACAGCTCAAGCGCGGTTAAAATTGTATACTTTCTTAGAGCGATTGGATAGACGGGTTCTCTATTACGATACAGACTCGTGTATATATATAAGTACGGGAGTTGAAAACGAGTATCACCCACCTTTAGGAGATCTCTTGGGCGACCTGACCGACGAGCTCGAATGCTATGGGAAGGGAACCTATATAAAACGTTTCGTTTCTGGCGGTCCGAAATTTTACGGCTACGTGACACAGACTAGCGATAATAAAAGCATTGAAGTCTGTAAGGTCAAAGGTATAAACTTAAATTACTCAACGAGTAAAAAGATTAATTTTGATTCGATCTGTGAGCTGGTGGTAGACGGCGAGACCGCAATCAACTTAGAATTTAGAGCCATTCATCGTACCGCTTTTCACCAGGTCGTAACGCGCACCGACAAAAAAACATGTAAGCCGGTGTTCGTTAAAAGGCGACGGTGGGGCGCATACAACTCACTACCTTATGGCTACGTAGAGTAATTTACGTATACGCATAGTTTTGTAAATATTATTGACAATGAAAATAAAAATATATTTCTGAATGTAAATAGAAAAATATTTCTGTTTGTAAATAAAAAAATATTTTTCTGATTGTAAATAAATAACAAATATTTTTATTGTAAATAAATAAAAAATATTTTTATTGTAAATAAATAAAAAAAAATTTATTGTAAATGAAAATTTGTTTTGGTGAGTGGAGCAGCCACCGTGTAAATAAAAAAAATAAACTATATGTCTGATTGTAAGTACAAAAATGATTTTTCCATTTAAAACTGTTGTACAACGAAAATGAATAAATATTTTTCTACCATGAATCATTATTTTGAACCAAGAAAAAAAGTTGTATATTAATTCGTAACACTACCCTACAAGATCATTAGTCAATATGGACCCGCGATGGAAACATCCTTGGACGTCGATGATCTGTGGGCCCACTGGCTGCGGAAAGACGTACTTTGTGAAAAAGTTTTTAAAAAATATATCGTGTATGGCCAGCGTTCAGTTTGCTCGAATAATCTTTTATTATTCAGAATGGCAAAGTGGCTACACTGAGTATGGTCGAAATGTAGAGTTTTTAGAAGTTTTACCTCAGAACTCTGACTTTACCGGCGACAGTAGACCAAAACTCATAGTTATTGATGATTTGATGCGTGAATACTCTAATAATGCAATTATATAGTGGTATTTAAAAATCCTCGAGATCGAGCTCAAATTTCACACCTGTCGAGGCAGATATACCCGGAGGATCCGAAATTTTTACAAGAGGCTTATCATGATGCGACATCCAAACCCCACGGTTATTTATTACTAGATCTGAAACAAGACACACCAGATAACTGTCGTTTCCGTACTTGTATTTTCCCAGACGATCCCCATAATTTTGTTTACGTACCTAAGCGGGGTAATACGCTGCATTATAAAAAGTATAAAATGAGGAATATATAACCCATTACATCATTCGGGTTCCTGCTATGGCTCCATCAACAACGGCTATAGCTTCTATTGGGCGGAAAAATACGATTTTACTACACGCCTTGTGCTATTTAAACAAACAGCAACGGAAATTAGTTTTACAATCCATTGATAAGTGTACCGTTCGATGTATATGTGAATGTGCCCTGAACACTCTACGTGGCGTGGTTCCTTTAAAAAGGAGTGAAAGAGTACGCCTGTCAAAATATAAAAACATCTTGCGAAAGTTGGCAAATAAATCCGGCGACTGGAAAGCAAAGAAACGTGTAATTCTACAAAAAGGTGGTGGTTTTTTACTGCCTCTGTTATTACCTATCATTGGAAGTGTGTTATCGAGCATTATATCCCGCAACTAGAAATAAGAAAAAATGCATCACGCCAAGAAGATGGTTTTAATACCTGAAGATGCTGTTGGGAAAGTACACCACGGTGTCGTACGGGGCCCACATGATCTTGACACCGTTCAAACACCTGGTACTACATTAAGTAGATTAGATACTGAAATGAGTGATATACTCCGGTCGGTAACACCCGGAAATGAGCGTGAGAAGTGGAAGTTATATCAGCAAGTTCTGCAGCGTTATCGTTTTTTCACGGAACATAATCAAAAAGTTGCTGAAGCTAGTGGTGGACTATCTAGTGACAAAAATAATGAGTACACTGATCGAACAGGTGATTCTACGATAATAGCAACAGTACCAAAATGTTATAAAAAACAAGTGGAACAATTACTGAATTATATTCATACAAAATCCGACAGTACACTGCTGTGGGATAAATACGGTGTAGTTAGTATTAATGGAGAGAAAATAAAAAACTCAAATATAATAGATTTGGTCAATGACGCTGTGAGAGCTAGAAAAACAGTGAAGGCTATAGGTCGAGCTCAGTTTGGTCGCGAACTCCTACGGATAGGTGTTCCTCGTGAATTTGTTGGGAATCCTCACTTATGGGTGGATCCTTCTGCATCATCAACACCGCGGCCTGGTGTAATTAATGATAACACCAGCAATAATAGCATGAATCTTGACTCTTCAAACGAATCGACCCAAAATTACCACACCCTAGGAGCTACATCTACTATATCGAGGAATAGGAGTCGGAACACACCTACTAATGAAGCCTTGAAATCTTGGGTAAAGCACAATCTGTCATGAATTCATTAGAAAAGATTTATTATGACCCAACGCACACCGCCGGTTATGCTGGTGCTCCACAATTAATTGAAGCTGGTAAAAAAGAGTCTATACCACCTGCAGAAGTTACTAAATGGTTGAGAGCTCAGGATACCTATACACTGCATCGGCCGATATGACGAAAATTTCCCCGAAGACACTACGTAGTGAATAATATTGACGATGTTTGGGAGGCTGATCTCGTGGATCTGCGCTCTCTCAAAGATCATAATGATGGATTTCTTCATCTATTAGTTGTTATCGATGTTCTTAGTAAATTCGCTTGGGTTGAGGTATTACGAGATAAAGCATGTGCCACAGTAACAGAAGGCTTCACACGTCTGCTTGAAAGGAGTAATGGTCGGTGTCCTGTATGACTCCAGACTGATAAAGGAAAAGAATTTGTTGGAAGCATTTTACAAAAAATTTTGGGTAGTAGGGGAATACGTTTTCGGGTAGCTCGTAGTCCTGATGTCAAGGCTGCTGTTGTAGAGCGTTTCAACAGAACTTTAAAGGAACGCATGTGGCGCTATTTTACACATCAGAATACACGGCGTTATATCGATGTACTACAATCAATAGTTGAGGCATATAATATGACAGAACACTCTACGACAAAGATGCAGCCTGCAGTCGTCACATTGTACAACGCTGCAATAGCTCGAGAAAATATGGAGAAACGTTTCAAACCATGTATAAGATCAGCTAAATACAAGTTCGGAACCCTTGTACGTATCAGTAAAGCAAAGACCGCCTTTGAGAAAGGTTATGAAGTGCGCTGGAGTGAAGAAATATTCAAGATACATAGGATTCTTACAAATAGACAACCACCCGTGTATGAACTAGCCGACCTAGAGGGTGAAGTGATTGACGGTTTTTTCTATGAAGAGGAGTTGAGCGTTGTGGAGAAGAATATCAAGGAAGCAGAATTTATAATTGATCAAATTCTCAAGACCAAAGGGAGAGGGCGTAATAAAAAATATTATGTTAGTTGGAGAGGATACCCCGAAAAATTCAATTCTTGGGTCTCAGCTGCAAACATTCTAAAAAAGTGATAAAATGAGAGATCAATTTCACTTAATTTTGCCCAGTAATAGCAGTATGAAATATTACCCTGATAATACAGTGAAACACTTTATAACACAACTACCGAATACATTGAAGTTGCCTGGCGAGTGGGCTGTAGCCTTAACAGAGATTCAATTTCCACGTACTTTTATGAACGTAGAACACGGAAGTGGCCACATAACAGCACAAAGCATTTTTGTTCAACAACCTGTTAAAAATGATGTGAAAAAGAAAACACCGGTTACTCTAAAGAGTCCTGCAAAAATACTCCGACAAATTAATATTCCACCTGGATTGTATACATCCATTCACGCCTTAATTAAAAATATAAATAATGCCACAGTTTTGAAAGAACATATTTACATGGAGTATAATGAAGAGCGATCTATGGTGAGCGTTAAAGCCGCAGGTAGTGGATGTAATAAAAAAAATATGTCAACGCTCCCATATAATTTCATTCAGTGACACGTTTTCTAAAATTTTTGGTTTCAAACCTGACACTGTAATTGATATACATGAACAATCGACATATAACGCTGACTTTCCGGCAAGTCTTACCCACGGACTCCCTGATAAATTGTTTTTATATACGGATATATGTGAAAGTTATGTAACGGGCGACGTTCAAACACCCCTTTTACGTATTATACCCGTAGACACCACGAATTATGTGTATGGATCCACGCAGACAAAATCGTTCTCACCGCCGAATTATATACCGCTTTTACGCTCGGAGTTCAATACAATTGATATAGATATAAGGACGGGTACGGGTAATCCTGTACCATTCCAGAGTGGGACTCTGACCGTTACATTACACTTTAAGAGGATTCGTTAAAATGACAATGGAGCATTATATTCAGCACTACGATAATCAGGTGGGTGGGGGGATCGATAGGGTATTTGTTGGGAGTCCTTATCAACGCGGCCATGGTCTTGGCAGTTTTCGGAGCGGATTATTTCGACGAGCTTTACCATTACTAACTCGTGGTGCGCGCGTAGTCGGAAAAGAAGCGCTGCATACAGGAATGAATATAATAGGTGATGTTGCTCATAATACACCATTTAAAGAAGCGTTCAGGACGCGCGTCACCGAGGGTGGGAGAAATCTTAAACGGAAAGCGGAAGAGACGCTCGATAGCTTGATGAAAGGGTCAGGATATAAAATGAGTAGTCATCAGCCGCAGCATCATTCATTGTTCGGCCATACAGCTTCACACATCGGCTTACCTGCATTCACCGCGCTTAAAGCTACTAAGGCTAGAAGTTCTGAACGATCAACGAGGAAGAAAAAGAAGAGGAGCAATAAAAAAGTTGTAAAATCACTTAAAGGAAAAAACAAAAATAATAAAAAAAAAAGAAAATCTGCAAAGACGTCTAAGAAAAAAGTAGCAAGTAAGATTCGAGGTACGAAAGTTGTCAAGCGTAAAAAGCGTACCGCTGCTGATATATTTGGATAATTATTCAATAATTTTTCAGTTTTATATTTTTAATTAAGAGTTAAATTTTAAAAGTGTGGACAAATGTCTTTTTTACATTCTCATTCTTGTGAGTGCTTGAAATCAGAGCTGGACTTATTTACCTTACCACCAACTCAGACGAGCATCGAAGGCTCTCAAGGCATACATTATAAACCTATATCCTCACTCACTGATGAGGCTCCCATTGAATTTGTTGTACCGGGGCATGGCGATGAATATATCGATTTAGCACATACAATGCTCAGTATTCGCGTACAGTTAAAACCTCGCTCCGGCGACGCTGTTCTAACCGATAAAGTAGGGCCTGTTAACAATCTGTTACACTCTTTATTCAATCAAGTAGACGTGTCATTCAATCAAAAACTTGTATCCCCATCGAATAATGCTTATGCATATAGAGCATATATCGAAACATTGCTGACCTATAAGGAGTCAACAAAAAAAAGTCATCTTGGCGCTAGCATGTGGATAGATGATACACCAGGCTATTTTGCTGAGCTACCTCAGGCAACTACAGAGGGTCAAACACTCACTAAAAACCCAAACTCAGGTCTGAGGACTCGTCAGGCTATGATGCTAAATGGTTGTATGGTAGATCTTCGAGGCTATCTTCATTCAGATATATTTAATCAGGAAAATTTTTTACTCAATGGTGTTGAATTACGTCTTCGGCCGGTACGTTCAAGAGATACATTTTGCCTTATGGATGATAGTGCCAAGGATTATACCGTGCATATTACTGATGCGAGTCTTATCGTACGACGTGTTAAAATTAGTCCGGGAATTTTACTGGCTCATGCAAAGGCTCTAAGCAAGGGTACTGCTAAATATCCCTTCACGAGAGTTGAGGTAAAACCATTTACAATACATAGCGGCGTTCATGGGGAGACACTCGATAATGTTATACTAGGGCAGCTGCCGAAAAGAATTGTTCTTGGCTTCGTTGATAATAAAGCATTCAATGGTGATAGAAAACTAAACCCCTTCAATTTTCAACATTTTGATATAAACTATCTATCGCTTTACGTAGATGGTGTGCATATTCCCAGCAAGCCTTTACAGCCAGATTTTACTAATTATTTATATATTGACGCATTTCACACTCTGGTCTCGGGTACTGATATACAATGGGATGACGATAGCTGTGGGATTGATAGAGCCGGTTACCCTAATGGCCACTGCTTATTCTGTTTCGACTTAACCCCAGACCTTTCAGCAGCTCGGCCGGGCCATTGGAATCTTGTACGTCATGGTAGCCTCCGTATAGAGGTTCGTTTCAAAAATGCATTGTCAAAAACTATAAATTGCATTGTATACACAGAATTTGACAATGTAATAGAAATCGACGCCTCGCGACAGGTCATTGTAGATTTTTCAGGTTAACATTACGGCGCTACTTTTTAGTATAATTGTGTCTGGAAACTTGTAGAGCGTGTCGCTCCAGAAATCTGAGTAGACAGCTTTTTACTATAGGGAGCAGCCATTTTCTACACAGCCCCCCACTCCTCTAAAGCTTAGCTATATTTTTTAGACATAAGAGTTAGTGATGTAAGATCTACAGTGTTAGCCGACACCTCGAGAGTAAAAGACGTGCCATCGTACCACTGTTTGAAGTTTATTTACCGTGGTCAGATAGAAATTGTTTTGAATACTCAGACCAATGGATTGCGTAATTGATATCCAAAGTTTTGCGGATGAGGAAGACTGGTTTACGCCAAAGGAGGTTGCGGTTATTTCTCTTGATCATAAATATATCGCCCACTGGGTGGTAGCTCCAACATGTATTTTCACGGATTTGCCTAAAGCGATTCGTAATAAGAACAATTGGGTAACTCAATATCATCACGGGTTTGAGTGGTTCGAAGGTGATATACCTCTTCGTCAATTGCATGCGAATCTCAGGGATATTGCCAGAAATGCTGGAAAAATTTACACACGAGGTCTCGACAAAGCAGTCTATCTACAGAACGTTATGGCCCGTGAGATAAAAAATCTTGAGGACTCAGCTTGTCCACCTTTCAAAGATTTACCAGAATCCTCCATGACATGTCTACCCCACGGTCTCATAAAACGAGCGGGTCTCAAATGTGCTCTGAATAATGTGGCTCGGCTGAGGAAATGGATTCTTCGTGATGTGATACCTATGGATACACGGATTCCTTTAAATGTACAGATCATAAATAAGCCCGAGACCGACGTACAGGATCGTACTCGAGAGTCAGCACGCCTTACGACACCTATAGCAACACCACCAAGGGAATGTTACTCGCCAATTGTATCAAAGAATGAATACGATCCAGATTGGCCAGGCATTACGAGGTTTTCCCCGGATCGTGTCGAGAGGTGTTCATCCAGCGGATCAAATACCAACTCTACTGACGAGACCGACTGCTCTAGTTGTGAATACTGATGATCACACAACAGCAGGCAGCCATTGGGTTGCCATCTACATCGACGGGCATGGGCATGGATCATACTTCGACAGCTACGGTGTTCCACCGCTTTTACCTAGCTTTATCAGCTGCTTGCGAAAAAATTGCACCATCTACCAATGGAATACGCAGCAAGTGCAGAGCTTCTCTTCAGATGTGTGTGGCCAGTTTTGTATTATGTTCCTTTACCATATGCACAGCGGGGGATCTCTACTATAATTCAGGGCTATTTTCACCAGCAATTTACAACGAAACGATCGCCTCGTAGCTGGCTTTTACAAATGTCTGACAAAACTTTTACGTGATACTCCTCGGAGCACAGCCGCTCATCGCGGCAGTACGTTATTTGGCGGAGGTGTCGGCCCTGGAACATGTGTTCAATATTGTAACGCTAGATTAAATTATTTTTAAGCTTAGTGGGGTTTATCGCAGCTTGAGCTACAATTGTATCATTATTTTTAAGAATAAATTTTGATATTTTTATAAACACAAAAAAATGCTCGTCAAATTATTTATGCACGCACCCAACAAACCCCTCTCCTTTCCCCGCGAATTATTTATTCAATAACCCTGGTATACTTCTGCGTATACCAGGATAGCATAAGCATCGAGGAGGTCTCATCGTTGGTATTTTGTCTTTCCTACGCTCATCGGGGGTTTTTTCATTTACCCATAGTAAGTATTTTTCAAAATATTTAGCCTTCCGCAGCTTCCTGCCTTTTTTATTATCCTACAGGCCATCTCAACACTCTCTCACCATCCTACAACCCTGATACCTTCCCCCCTACCCAGCTCCTCACGATGGGGCCCCTTCAGAGAGAGACAGGTGCAAAATCTCCACCGCTACCCCCCGCCTCTCCTCCCACGATCCCTATCTCAACCACCTACACCACCCACCTCCCCCCTAACCTTTCAAAACACATCGCTAGGTGGCTACCCCCGGGAAAACCTTTCTCGCACACACAATATCAACCCTCAGCTATTATACCCGCAAAATTTGCTGGGTGGTGGTCGGGGACGGCGGCCACAACGGGCCCTCGTGAAAATGACTCCTCCACCGAGTCAGCTTCACCGCACCGGAATTTACCCCCACCCCTAAAAACAGCTCCAGGCCCCGAAATATACCTGAGGGGGACACCCCGTGTATAAGGGATGGACGTATAACACGCTTGACCCAGACTACCCCGCACTTCCGAGCCCCATGTATAAGGGGTTGGCGTATAGGTACCGTACTCTACTCCTGTACAAGAGAGCTTTATAGCAAAAGTAATTTATTTGTTTGGAATCACATCGTACTTTATCAATTGATAAAGAACATTGGCGGTCTTGATACGAATAATCGGCGTGTCAAGTCGGATTAAGTGATTATTAGTGGTTTTCCAGAGAACTGGAAACAACGAAATACCCCCCCCCCCCATCAGCTGATCGCAGTGAAACAGATTACTCCCGTCTTTTGCCGTGCAGGCAATCGGAAGTAAAAAATATTATCGTGTTTTGAAGGTGGTACAGTCATATGAAAAAATTATTCAGCCCATCGATGGCCGAAAGGGTCAATTCGTGAAACGTTCGCGAAATTTGCAAGGAATATGTCATATGAATGTAAAAAATACTGCTTGCATATATTTTATGAAAAATGCAATTTTACTCACCCCCATCGTGCTCGTTTCGGGAAATGAGAGTGCTCGTATAGGTCGGAGAAGCACTCTCGCCATTTCAGAATTCTTATCGCTTTGGCAGACCCCACCGAGACTCGCTGATATCACCATGAAATATCTGGTGTAATTTGATAAATAGTATCTATACAATACATATTCACACACCTCATGCTCATAAGATTTTAGTTGTTTATAAAATGCAGCTCATTTGTAAAAAATAACAGGCTGCTGTTGCTGGCACACTTTCAGTGGCCTTCATATAATCAGTTTTAAGTGCATTTGCGAAATGTGACGCTTCTTGCGTCACACATGACATGTGTCATTCTTAAGAGTTTTTTAGTGTAAACACAAATGTTAGTGGCAACAATCAGTGCCTGTCAGATCAAGTAACAGTTTACAACGACAACCGAACTCGATCCACAGGAACATAATTTTGAATTTCACTTTAATAAAAAATTCACTTTTTGTGATTGTATCTTGTATAAATGAGATTGAGGGAGAATATGAACATATACTTCTTTACAATATTTTCTTGTAATTTGCAATAAAATGTATTAATAAATGCTGAAATAAACCCTACACAATATTGTTAAATAAAAGTAACATATACAAATATAATGTTCAACATAACCTTCATACCGAACCAAGATTCACACAACGTGACGTTTAGAGAGATTAAGCTGGTACCAACATTACTGCTGCGTTAAAAAATGCTGGTGTAATGCTTACGCATTACAGCGCGAGTGCCTGGTACTCAATCAATTATTTCTCATATGTTACTCGTCAAATTTATTGAATGTATTAGTGATATAAAAGTAATTTGTTTCAAAATTTATCGAGACAACGGTTAACGTATTTGATCGGAAGAGACTTGAAAAACCATGTAATGGAGGAAAAAGTGACGACACTGGGCAATGACTAACAGCGCAGGAATTCGAAATATCTAAGTCAAATCGCAGGGCTTCGCGTACTTGCGTTTCAATCGACCCTTTCAGGGGGGTGGCATTCTCTGGGAACGATTCAGGTTCTATTGCGTCCCAATATAAGCGGCGGAACGGACATTTTTTTTCTTCTAAATATACTTAAAGTTAGATGCAAATTTATTATATCGAAAAAAGTTTTACATTTACTCCATTCATTATTCATTCATTAAAAATGAAAAGTTCTTAGGGTGGAAACAAAAGTAAATAAGAGATCCTTGTTTCATTAATAACAGAGTCTGCTTGAAATTAATATTAAAGTGTGAGAAAAAAAAAAAAAGTACTTACGTAAAAAGATCACTTGACGTTGATAAAACCATCGCAGCGAATGAATATTTAGTGGCTGTCCAATGGATATGCAATTCAATTTATACACATCTGTAAGTGTCAATAGATATGTGTTTGTTAGATCCTCGGTTTGAATTTATGGTAAAGTTGCTGGGAGCTATTTGCATAAGGAGGAATTTCAATATAAATGTTTGTATAAAAGCAAATGGTAACAACATTTACTTTCACTATTCAATGATGACTTGATTAAAGATTATTATTTGCATTGTAAAGACTTTTACAACATTTAGATATTTATATTTAGAAAATTTACGAAATTCAGTTCAGTAGAATTCAAAAAATATTTTGGAACACTGGTGGATAAATTCCAGCGACCCGAGAAAATGATGACATTGCACTGATGAGTGAGCTGTAAACGAGTCATCGTAAGCGTTGCCAAACATTATACAGTTAGAAATAACAGCCGACGATGTTAAGTGGTGTGCACACCACTTAACATCGTCAAGTCATGATTTTATCCCTCGTGGAACGAGAGACTTGAGTATAGCAACGTTTTTTTAAAACGATTTCTTCTTCTGTAATTCTTTTAGAGAAAAAATTCATTGCATCCAACAAGGAAGGGCGATGAATTTGTATGTATGAATTGTATTTATTTGAATTACATTCGCTTCGATACACTTCTGTTAGGTATATTCATTTTTATTCAAGTATGATATTCGCGTTCTTTTACGAAGAAAACGCTTTTTGCTCTTTTCCATCTCACTGGACAGTGAGACGAAAGCTCAGATACGTGAGTTTATAAAAAACTTACTTTGGATAGTTTTGTCAAGTTTCTGGGCAGTAAAATGTATTATTTTCTGCAATACTGTATTCCAATTTCGTAAATATTAAAAAAAATAGTCGAGGAAAGCAACGAAGATTGAGGCCTATAGAAGCACAAAGCCTATAGCCAGCTTTGTTCCAAAAAAGTTGGGGAGCTCGGACAATCTTTCTCCCCCAACGGTAAGATGTCGCTAGCGTCGAGTTTACATGTGTGCGCTCACGTACAGAACTAACACACGTGAGCGGCTGTATAACTGCGTTGGCTCCACCTACGGAGTCGGGGTGATGATGCTATTTCACTCGCACTCGCAGCTGGGGTGATGGGTGCGCTCTCTCGCACAGGAGCGATACGGACGTAAAGTGGGGGTTTGGGTGTGCATTGCCGATGCCGAGGAAGATAGAGCTATTCATTGCAAATTCTTTTGCATTTTAATGACCTCTACGTCGAGACAAACTTATTTATTTAATTATTTCTTTATATTTACATAAACTAGGAGTTAATTAACCCAACCAAGCAAATCTAATGAAATCGAAATCCGAGCGGGGACACGATTTTTATACTTAAAAAGATACCAATAATATACGTATCCAAGTTGGGGTAATGGGTACGGCGCTGCTTCTGTATGTGCTAGGTCGGTGGTTCAATCCCCGCCTTCGTTATTTTTTTTTTTTGCAATTATGCAATTTTATTCACAATAAATAAAATATAAAAAATCTGCGAAAAAAGGTTTTGTACGAGAGAGAGCCACATGTTAATACGAGTAGTTGGCCCCTTCTCGTACTGAGATGTAATGATAATATTGGACTCGATAGCGCTATCTCTCTCGCACTCGCGATTAGCTTGATGGCGCTATCTCTCTCGCATTCACGATTAGCTCGAGGATGCGATCTCTCTCGCTCTGAGAGTAGGGGCTGATAAAGCCCCAGCTTTTTCCGCGTATATTCCTATCGCATGCACGTGCGAGTATGTGTTTAAAGTCCTCGGACTCTTGTTTTGCCAGACGTTTTGTCCGATACATCGGTAGGATTTCGTCAATAAAGACATCATTGCATGATTCGTGATATTAATAAGTAACAAACGCACTTGATACTGTCTTAAGTCTTTTATTCTTTTCGTAATTGCACGCGCTATGTCTTAGACTAGCCTCATTGCAAATAATGATAATATTAATTTTTAATAGTAATAAGACCAAAAAGTTATTAAACAATTGGTTAAAAAGAATTTATTCAACAAATTGACCAAAATCATTATTTTTTCACTTACGAAAGACATTCCCTGATTTTTCCGAATACATTGATTTTTTGAGAATTTGCTCTCAATTTCGAAATATCAGTTTTTGCGTATTATAACAGACTGCATTTAAATAACTGCTTGTTCAGTGATCTTGGAAATTAAAATGTGTAATATGACATTTCTCTATGAAATCATATACGAAATTTGCAACGTTGCATCAATTTTTCGATTTTTGAATATGAAAATTTCGAAATTGATATAAACATCTAATGTATTCAGAAAAATCAGGGAATCCATGTGGTGAGTAAAAAAATATTTGTTTCCGGCAAATATATTGAAATAGTTTTTTAAAACTAATTTGACGATAAAATTTTGGTATTATTATTTAAAATTGAAGTCATCTTCAATACGGTTACTTTCCTCAAGATTTTTATCTTATTTCAAAGTACTCAAAAGAACTGAAAATAATAACCTAAATTGTAATCCCTGCAAGCTCACCATAATATTATTTTTCTATCTGAGCAATATCTGGCGGTCGTTGTTTAATGAAACAACAAAACATTCCACGCATTGTATTTTCTTCCTAGATACATTTGTTTCTATAATGTTATAAAACGGAAATAAAAATTCCATATTTCACACAAAAATGTCTATGTTCAATATAAAAAGTGTATGAAAATTAATGCATATGTGAAATCGTTAGCCGAAAGACAATCAGGACGAAAAAAAAAAAAAAAAAAAAAAATCCGTGTCTCGATCGCGCGCAGTCCGACTCGTATCTTGTCGCTCTACCAACTACGCTAGCGTAACTGATTGAACATTGAATGAGCATTGTAATATTTATGTTGTGTACCCCGCTTGGATTAGGTGTTCTTAGGTTTGGGTTTCAATAATTTACTCCGGTTTACACGTACGTTGTTAATTCGAGTATAATACGAATATAATACGAATTCGAATATAATGAAGCTCGTCGTGTGGGTGTAGTCATTGTTCGTAAAAATAAGTCCGCCGCCGCGCGTCGTCGAGCGGTGCAGAATGAGGGACGGTAGGGGTAGCCACAGAGAGGGAAGTCAGGGGAAGCTACGTGACCCCAACGTACCCAGATGGCTGCGAGCATCGAAGCTAGAAGGCGGAGCATATCGATCGGTCGACTCTAGAGCCTCCTAGCGTATGTTTGACTCACTAAAAAATTGGAACCAAGCGGGCTATAGGCTTTGTGCTTCTATAGACCTCAATCTTCGTTGGTACAAGTGATGCTACAAGCATATTCCAAGTTTCGCCTCATTGTTCATAAAATAATAATATTTCGATCATTGCTCATTATCAGGTATCAAACCCACGCTAAACGTGGTGCCCCCTTATTAGTCGATCATCAAAGTATAAAAAAAAAATATTTTTGTCGTGGGTTAGAAGTATGAAACGCAATTTTTCAATCATATCAGTTGAAAAACTGATATGATTGAAAAATTCAAGATTTTGAGGGTGGAAATTTAACGGCTGTGTAACCCACGTCAAGATCACATCTGCTAGTCACATGACCATCAAGATGCTGAAAAAAATGATTTTTAATGTGGGCTGTACACGAGAAGCTCTGGCTAGAGACATTTCTTACATACATTAGATTAGACAAAATTCAGACGGAATTTCCATGATTTCGATGATAGTTATTTTTACGTCATTTTTTACGAATTTCAAAAAACTCTTGGCAGTGTGGAACCCGATACTTCCAGTGCCGAGGCCGATCTCCAGCCGACAGAACTACCGACAGCTATTCTTGATTGTCTGGTTACTGAGTCATTTTCGGCGGCAGCTTTTGGATAATTAAAAAAAATCTATTTTCTTCCATCCCATTGGCCTGTTGTAGTAAACATTACAGTTTTAGACTTATAAAAGACGATACAAGTTTTTCTTGGAAACAATAAAAATGAAAATAAAGAAAAACTGTAAAAATGACAAGTTTTTTATTTAAAAAAAAAATAGGTTATTTAAAATCTCAATTTAATCAAGGATAAAAATAGCGTAATGAGAGTCTAGCACTCGTTTGCATTTGACATGACGAGTGATATACTCCCGCCATCTATCGGCGGCGCGCGTTCTTTACTCTTGCCCGCGTTTGGCCAACTGCTACGTCCAAGCGACGTTTGACGGTATGCGTGGATGGCTTTGTGACGCGTGAACCGTCAATCCCCACTACCACATAAGCCCCATTGTTCTCTTATGAGAATTATTTGAAAAAATTATTTTATTTGATTTTTTTATTTTTCAATTATTGTTCAGCTACGATGCCATCCATAGAAGAATTTAACCTTGAGGAAAATAATCGTTTGACTACATGTGCATATGCGAAAAAGTAACGTCATCTTGAAATAATCCGTCACCTCTGAAATGTCATTTTCATCGTGTCTCGATTCACTCATCTCCAATAACAACGGGTAACATGTACTGCAGGCGGCAGTGTGATTCCGAAGATACCCGAACGCTCCATTCTCATAGATTATAACCAGTGACGTCGCTGCGGCTAAAGCGGCCATCCGATTGGCCAACTTCGATCGGCTATAACTCGAAAACGACGCAGCCGATTTCAAAAAAAATAATGCCAAAAATTTTCGTTTTTTATCCCGTATATGCCCATATCAGGAAAAGGGGCAGTCCCGAATCACCCTATATACATATAAAAATAACAAAATGTAAGGAAATGAAAGAATTCCTTTTATTTGATGTAAAATCAAAGTGTCGAGTAAATTTCTGGTGTCGACGTACGTGTGCGACCACCTCAATTCCATAGAATAAATAAATAATAACGCAAGAAAAGCAAACGATCTGGAGCAGTGACCGCAACGTCTCACTTTTTCCAGGATTTACAGCAGAAATGCATAAAGTCAAGATCAAACAGTAAAATCCATAAAATGTATACAGCATCCATGAACCACCTTTTTGACAAATACACAACATCAAAGTACACACAAAATATTTTAACCAATAATAACCATTGAAATGTTTTCATATATCTTTTACTAGAGTAACCCATATAAATTCTAAACGACTAGCAGAAATTCCTGCATCATTACAATACATTATGCGCCGCGGACGAAAGAAAAACACATACCAAACCAATAGAAGCTCGTATTTCGGAACTGATACAAACGCTTATTCGCTAAAAATGCTTATATAATAATTTGTCTGTATAATAATATAATTCGAACGATAAGTTCCTCTACAACCTAATCCATATCACATCCCACTAACAAGTCTCTCCTACTAACCCAATATACTAAACGAGATTTAGACTGTTTCAGAAAGCATTATAGGAACCCAATTTCGATAATAAAACTACAACACAAAGTTAACAGACACCTGGAAATGAACAAGGAATAAAAGCCAAAAATTAACAAAACCACGACCTTCGAAAACAAAAAAAAATAACAAATTACATCCACAACAGAAAGGAAAACAGAAATACGATAAACAGGAAACAAAAACATCTCTCTTAGCATAACAAACCCGAAAAGCAAACCTAATCCAATATAACACAACCACCCCCTACTAACACAAAAACTAATACAAGTCTAGATTGTTTCAGGTCACGGTAACTCAAACCCCACAAAAATAATAGCGACAGGAAAAGAAACAATAGAAGGAAGATACAAAATAGAAACCAAAGGAGAAGATAACACTAAAATTAAGAGTATTGCAGGAAACAAACATTGAATTATATAACGTAGAGTCAAAATATCAGTAACAAAATTGTAAAATCTATTAAAATTGTATAGAAGCGCACAAAGCACAAAAACTGTAAAAATGCACGATGCGGAGCATCGTTTTGTAAGAGGGGGAGTGCGACGGCCCCACAATTCCCCTATTCCTAACTGTCCTTTCCCACACCTTAAATCCAACACCTTAAAGTCTCATCCATCCGTTCTCACGCGGACATCCTATTCCTCACTCACACCACCTTAATCCTAATCTTTATTCCCGCGAATGCTGACGAATCCATCAGCACTTCTCGCGCCAACCGACTTAATCCCACGGTCCACGTATGGATGCTGCATGCATCACGCACGTGGTATCCCCTCCAATAGGCCCTGAGACAATGGGCCCTTTGACTCTCGGCTCCCGAGAGCGTCACCTGAAAGTTCAGTTCATCTCCAACATTCATTCAATCAACTACAACTTTCCTTATTAAAACCTCCGTGCACTTCTCCAATTAACAACAGATCTATTAAAGACAATACATATATATATATATCCAATTATTCTCATTTACACCCGCTTCGGACCATCACACACGCCAGTGAAAACAAAGAACAATAATAATAACTATATTGGGCGCCAGCAATTTAAGGTATAGCTACCGTACTGTCCAACTTGGGCACAATCTATTCTCTCTTCGAAAATCTCACACAAAAAAAAAATATAATAATAATACGCGGGCGAGCTTGGATACAGGCAATTCAAACGGGTAATACTCTCAGGGGGGGGGGGGGGGAGAAGTCCGTGTTTCGGCTTCTTAGTTATTACCACGGTCGTTTCTACGGCAGGCTAATTTTTCGCTTATTTACGCAATTAACTTTACTGAATTTACTGGGGGGAGAACGGAATACACACTTTTGGGGGAAAAACGCAGCTACAAAAAAAAAAAAGAAAAATAATACTTAAACTGGTCTCAAAATGTTCGGGAACGCGAATTAATGATTTATTAAAATTTATCGGGAACGCAAATTAACTCGGGAATGACTAATATTACACCACCACACCGCACGATTCGATAAACTTGCTGAGGGGGTACGCGCACGAGATTGTAACGGAAAATGGCGTCCGCCTCGTGGCCGATACGGTTTCGCAAATATAAAAGTTTCGCCACACTCGATAATGAAAAGTCGAGCTACTCACTCTTTCCTTTCCTATAGTTTTTTTTCCTTCTCTTTCTCCTCGACTCTCTTTCTTCGCTCTCTTTTCTTCGTTGCCTTTCTCTTTCTCTCTCTCTTACACTCACTCCTGTCTGTTATCTCTAAAAACAACTTCATACAAAAAAAAACTCACCATTAAACTAAAAAAAAATAAACTTTATAGAAACTCAAGACGAAAAAAAGGGGCTCAATGTATTAAAGAAACTCAAAATTAAACCAAAACTTTTCACTCTTCTCTTCTCTCTCACTCTCGCACACTCTATACTCTATACGCTCTATAATTTTCTCTATATAATTTTTACTCTATACTCTATACACGCTACGCTTGTAGTGAGGCCATCTTGGCACCTCACCCGGCTCGAAGGCCAAAAAGGAAATCAAAGGGCAAGGAAGGGGGTACTAGGATGACGCATTTCCGATGATTAGCCACTCATCGATGATCCTTATCGATGCGCGCATGCGAATTTCTTTCGGTCCTGGAGAGCGACTGGTGATTGGCCGGGAAGACTTGGCCACATGTGGTGACATCTCTCTCTCACGTGGGAATTCTCGTTGATCGATGTAAACGATCCATCCCGCACGCTGCTGCCCTCATTAGCATAAAGAGGGTACTTTCTCTCCACACTCTCTCGCTGCACGTGCTCTGGGATTTGGCCCTTATCGACACGGCAGACGAGGAGAGTGGGATATTGCCGCGCTCACGAACTGTCACTTTCTGCGGCAAATTTGAGCCTGATAATTTCTGTGAGCGCGGCATGGTCTCGTTTGACCCTCTCTAGCCGGCAGTGCAGCGTGGGTGATTCTCCTTGGGGATGCTGTTGGTGGTTCGGCTCTCCAGGACGTGCTGTTTCTCTTGCTGGGCTCTTTTCCGGTGATACGTCAGGGGGGCAGGGAGGGGAATAAGGTATTTCATGGGGAAATCGTAGTGTTGTTCAGGGTTATAACGGGAATTATTTCGGGTTTCTTGGGGAAGGCATTCTCGTTGTCTCGGTATATCATGACGTTTGGTGATTATTACATTTTATTAAACCTTAATATTTACATAATACTTTATGTTATTACCACTAATAATTGCTTCGCGCTGGTTATTTTCATACTCGACGTTCCTTAAATTCTACTATTTACATTTCGCTTTTTTAAGTGTGGTGGCGGACTTCGAGCTCGGGATTACTGCTGAACTATTTTACTGTGGCTCCGCCTGTGACGCCACGTCATAATATATATGTATACATCGTGTATTTGTGAGCCAGTCACGTTGTGTATCTTATACAGTATTCGTCTGTTAATATATGTGTTGTGAAATTTTTCAATCATATTTCTAGGTATTGCAAGTACGTATTAAAATTTATACAATACATCATAGATATTGTTTATAACGTGTTTAATCACAATGTTATATAATCATCATCCATACAAATTTTGGCAAATGTATAATTGGTTGTCCGTAACTAAAATGTAATCAAGTCACATTTAAATAAATCGACTTAAATGTGACAGCGCAATAAAATGAAGTCGCTGATGAGTAATAAATAAATTAAGGGAGGAAAGCTACTAAGCCATCGTCTCCGCTGAACCTATGCAGTCTCGTGAATAAACCGTAGAAATTCATGAAATTAATTAAAAGTTGAAATGTTACTTGATTACATTTTCGTTACGGACAACCAATTATATATTTACCAAAAGTTGTATGGATGATGATTATATAACATTGTGACTAAACACCTTATAAACAATATCTATGTTGTATTGTATTCATTTTAATACGTGCTTGCAATAACTAAAAATATGATTGAAAAATTTCACAACACATATATTAACAGACGAATACTGTATAAGACACACAACTTGCCTGGCTCACAAATACACGATTAATATCAATAGATGTCATTTTTGCGCGATTTCTAGACACAATCGAGTCGAAAACATACGCGTCCTATTTTAGTTACCATAAGGCCATCGTCGCCGCTGTACCTATGCAGTCTTGTGAAGAAACTGTAGAAATTCATGAAGTCAATTGAAAGTTAAAATATTTGTAAACTAACTGTTCTATTTGTTGTCTTTTATCAAACTACGGTAGTATACAGTGCGCTATGACGACCCCCACTTCTATCCCCACTCTTCGGGCCTGATTGGACCGTGTTGAGTGTGGGCGGGAGTGGGGGTGGGTGCGCCTACTCCTATCCGCGCTCTTCGTGATTGGTCGATCAGCGGCGAGTGTGGGTAGGGGTGGGTGCAGGTGGTCACACTCCTACCCCCCACTCTCACCACCACTCTTCAGGCCTGGTCGGTCCGAGTGGGGGGTGGGTGGTGAGGTGTCGCAACAGCGCACCGTGTGTGATTATTATTATTATTTTTAAATTTTCAATAATTAGAATGAAATTAATTTTACCTGTTGCTGGTGCTGCTGGTCCCTCCAGCCGACGCTCGCACCGAAAATGTTTTTTCTCAGGGTCTACACAGTTTTTCCTTATAAATAACACGTTCACACCCATACGCAAATATTTTAAATGTTTAAACACTGGAGTGCAGTCGTTGGCGATGCGGCAAAGCGTGCCCCTCCATGATGAGCTCGCTGCCGAGATCGACCGCGGATGTTTAGCTTTACCCGGAGTGAGCTATTTTCGAAAACTTTCCGGCAAATGGTCGCCGTTGCAATAACACCCAGGGTCACGTCACTTATGTAGCGCTATGCCGAGCACGCTCATTCTACATCGGCTGGCTGTACGTCCGATAAGCCGCAAGGAATAGCTGTGATGGGTGTTTGCCGAAAGTCTCCCTCCAGATAATAAATTTGTGATCTATCACAAAAAGATGAGCAGCTATGGTCGAGCAACCAAATCTCAGCGTAGCCCGAACCGTCAATATCAATAATGCTGCACCGCCTTACAACCGCGCTCGAGCGAACAGCGCAAAGCGCTCCTGCAACGAGCTCTTCATCACCAAGGAGAACGCCTCTGTTATTAACGATGTAATGTGTCATCATTGGCAGCATTTGTCCAAGTAAAGACATTTTAAGGTCGTCGGGCGCAGCCACATGCTCGTCGGGCTGTCGGCGTTCAGAATTTCGACGGGCACGTCCTCGTCTTCGAGCCACGTGAGATCCAGAAGTTTTAGTCCGTTTTCCATTTCTGATTTTTTCTTTTTTACTCACGAATAAAATATGGACGTCACACGTTACGATGGCAAGAGAATACTGAGGATGATTCTTTGCTCCGCCATAGTACACGCCCGCTCGTCAAGATGATCGCATCTTAATGTCCCATATTATTATGCCCATATTAATGTCTTGGGTATCTCATAGTAAATACTGCCGTCAGCATTTTTGCACGGCTGCAGCTCGAGCTCGCGATGCTTTTGCGCCGATCCCCGTTAAGTATATGTATATGCTCACTCACGTACAAGCGCTGTCTGTACAGACGGGTATATATATAAGTAGTATACGGTGCGCTATGGCGACCCCCACTTCTATCCCCACTCTTCGGGCCTCTTCGGACCGTGTTGAGTGTGGGTGGGAGCAGGGGTAAGTGCCCCCACTCCTGCCCGCGCTCTTCGTGATTGGTCGTCGGTCCACGGCGAGTGGGGGTAGGAGTGGGGGTAGGTGGTGGTGGTAATTCACTGATATGGTAAGGCGGGGCGACCAGCCACCCTGCTAGGCATCGTGGTTTTTGTATCGCACCAACAACTACTTCTTTTGGTAGAAATTTGCCATTTTTATCTTTAAAGTGTCGAATATCGAAAACGAGATCACACCCGCGCATATTGTAGCACCCACGAACACGGATCACACTCAACTGCTGCTACCGCTGTGATATTACACTGGGGCTGGTTTGAATTCCAGATTATTGAATCGACCACCCAGATATTGCATGAACAGGTTGTCAGCGTGTGCGGTAGCTACCATTTGCTGGAACAGGGCATCATCTTCTTCGAAGGCTTTGACGAATCTCACCAGTAGGAAAGACGTGAATTCGTTGTCCACATCAATGGTAATTCTGTTGCCCCATGTTATTGGCGCTGTTCTCATGTTGGTAATTTTGTAGTCCCTGCCGACCTCCAATTCGGTCAGTTTTTTGACGGGTAGGAATTCCGTCAATTTGCTCACTCTATTGATTCGTGAAAAATCCATCGCGGAGTTCGAGCGTTCTTAGCTGATGTGTTAAAAAATTCAAGTCAGATCGTGCGCGTATTAGCACTTTAATGTCGTCGATGTCTTGCAAGAGTCTTTCTACTCGCTTTTTCAACGCGCGGCGCTTTCTTTGTATAGAAAAAGACCGAATTGTAGATTGGGATGAGTTCAGTTGACGACGAATGACAAATGACGACTGACTATCTAGCTAGTTCAACGATGCGCGGCTTATTTTCTGACACCCGCCCCCCTCTTGATGCCTCTTTTTCGCAGTAGCAGTTGACTCACCATCACATGACGGCATCTCGAGACTGAGTCAAAATGGATATACTGTCAGCAGCATTACACGCGCGCGCGAAACCTAAGACTTACAGTCAGCAGTATTGCACGTGTGCGAAACCTAAGCTCACAGTCAGCAGTATTGCACGTCTACGAAACCTGAGATCTAAAACATATCACCACCCCAAATGATTTCTGTTGAAAGCAATGAGTCAGACAAAACATGTACATTTTTTAAAGCGTTTATTGGCCCATAATTAGCGAGAGCGAGAACAGCAGTGCTGTATACAATGTAGATGCTTATTTCTATACCTCCCACCAGCACAACTATTCATATTGGAAACTATACCCGGAGATTTGCAGCGCTTATCGATATACGCATTATAATACTCATCCACTATTTTATCGTTTCGCTGCAAATCATCCGAAAACACGCATCTAAAGCGGTGAATACCGAAACCAGTAGCCATATAATGAAGAAACATAACACAATACTGTCCGCAACATTGTGAATTCGGGCCTTGAAGCTGCGTTGCGTTGCAGCGGAAGAGTCTGCAGTTTCTTCGGAGACGAGGCCGAAGGCCACAAATGCCGTCGGTTTCATCCACACCCTCGGGATAAGATCTGCCGGGTACACCCCCACCGTATGATCCTTTATGTTCTGGAGAGATTGCAGAATTTGAAGACTGTTCATGGCCCAAGGGTTTTTCTTCTTCTTCTGACGCGTACTCTGGCAAACCGACGTGCCACGATGTAGTAGATCTATACTCCCATAAGGAGGCGATTTGCTCGCTATGACAGAGCCATGCTTTGATCCTGGTTGCGTTGTTCAGAGCGCATTTGTATGTGTGTTTTTTATTTACCACACCGTGATACATGCAGCGTGTGTGACTTCGTGGCATGTGGCGGAATGAAGGAGCCTCATCATCTTCTTCCAGATTTATAATGTAACACCCCGTGAGCTGAGCTAGGTATGACGATTTCTCAGAGCCTCTTGTAAAGATCCGTACAGCCTGGGTCGGAATACTCTTCAGATTTGCGTCCAGCGAATGTAATGATATATGACCTTCAGTCCATTCTATACCATGAATATCAGCGCAGAGGCGCATGTTTTGTTTCTTCACAGAGGGTGACAATTTGTCATACGCGTAGGGCGGTTTTACAAGCCAATGATCAAAGTCCTCAGTCTGTACCGAGATGACTGCTACTTCTTTAGGTATAAACTGATTATCTCTATCCCTCATACCCTGTATATTAATAACGATATTCATGATGAAATCTTTTTTCGACCGTCGCACTCCAAACGATAAACGCAAACTGAAGGCGCTTCTCTCTCATCAGCCGCTGAAATTCATGACCACTTGCCGTGATGAGTCGATCTCCAGTACATTATCGTATTCAGCATATATAATGCAGATAATTGTTGAAGCTGGGGCTCCCGCCAAACGTACTTCTATCCTCACACTACCGTGTCTCACCAGGTTCCAATGAGTGCTACTATTGGCCGAGAGATCGGGTGTAAGATCAAATGCGAAGAGACAATTACCCCACGGATAGCTTAAGCGTGAAATACAATTACCCTCATTGAGAAAGTGAATACCTGTACCGGAAAATAATGTATGATAGGCATCCACGCACATGTTAACATCTATAAAGTCTGGCTGTAGAGGCTTTGACGGTATTTGCAAGCCGTCCGCATACAAAGAAAGATAATTAATTTGGTAATTTTGAAAATTGAATGGGTTCATGGCGCGATCGCCATTGAAAGCCTTATTATCGACAAAACCGACAATTAAACGTTTGGGTAACTGGCCCAATATGACATTATCAAGAATATCCCCGTGTACCCCTGCATGCATCGATATCGCTTTAACCTCGACACGCGTCAAAGGATATTTTGCTGTAGATTTGGACAGAGCTCTTGCATGAGCCAAAAGTATGCCTGGAGCTATCTTAACGCGACGTACAAGTAGCGATGCCTCTATAATACGTATCGTGCATTCTTTCGAAGAACTCATGAGACAAAAAGCATTATTGGTCCGTACGAGCCGCAGACGCATTTCAACGCAGTTTAGCAAAAACCTCTCTTGATTAAAGATATCGCAGTGCAAATGGCCGAGGAGGTCGATTGTTCTATTCTTACCTAATACAGCGCGCCGGGACACAAGACCGTTATTATCATCGCCCGTATCATCCATTTTACCAGCTGTATCATTATACCATAGAACACTCGTAAGATGCGAGGACTTCGCAGCATGCCCGTAATTCAAGAGTGTTTCAATGTACGCTCGATATGCATAGGCATTGTTAGGAGGTGAGACAAGCTTCTGATTCAAAAATACATCGACCTGGTTGAACATTGAGTGCAGAAGATTATTGACTGGTCTTACTTTCATGAGCTCGCCCTCCTTTGTGGCCGGAGTTTCTATCTTAACAC
Organism: Dyspetes luteomarginatus; assembly: GCA_963669185.1. Classification (NCBI taxonomy): domain Eukaryota; kingdom Metazoa; phylum Arthropoda; class Insecta; order Hymenoptera; family Ichneumonidae; genus Dyspetes; species Dyspetes luteomarginatus. The sequence goes on from OY769904.1 coordinate 12,409,838, forward strand.
GCATACTCAGCATGGTATGTGCAAGATCAATGTACTCATCCCCCTGGCCCGGTATGACAAACTCTATCGGTGAATCGTCCGTCAACGATGAGATTGGCTTATAATACACTGAATGTGTTCCCTCAATTGTTGTCTGGGTCGGTGGTAGTGTAAATAGTTCAAGTTCCGACTTAAGGCACTCACACGAGTGTGCGTGCAGGAACGCCATTTTCTCAGTTTAGGCTGAGCAAAAATATCCCTCAGTGTTCGTGATTTCTTGTTACGTCTCTTGACGGTTGACTTTTTCGGTCTTCTTTTCACTGGCTTCTTCTTACTCCGCTTCTTTTTCACACTGCCTGAGCGTTTTCGCGACTTCACGGTCTTCTTTCTTTTCTTCACACCGGTGCGTCGTGACGCGCTCTCAGTAAGAGAATGCATCAGTTTATTAATTTTACTAGCTCTATAACCGGAGCCCTTCATGAGCGTACTGATTTTTTCTTCAGCCTTTCGCTTCAGATTTTCCCCGGACTCGCGCAGGCGCGTTTTGAATGCTTCTCTTGGGTGCATGCCCGAATCCATGATATCCGTGGCCATGTTAATACCCGAGCGAAGGGCCTCTTTACCGACAGTCCGAGCACCTTGTTTCAAAAGCGGTATTATACGGCGAAAGAGGCCCCCTAGGAAACTTCCAATGCCGTGACCTCGTTGATTCGGCGAGCCAATATACACATGGCTGATACCCCCATAACCTGTTCGAGCACCGCCACCACCTCCTGTTTGCATATCAAAATATTCGTCATAGTAATCCATTTTAGAGCAGTTCAAGTTAATCTGTACGTTTGACCTGTAACGTCACCGTCAGCGTCCCGTACTCGAATGGTATCGGCTCGCCAAATTCATCCCTTATGTCAATGTTTATTGTTTGAAAACTAGTACGTAATAGTGGAACATAGCGTGGTGGTGAGAAACTTCTTATTTTCACAGACCCGTAATTACGGTTATCAGCGGCAGCGGAGGGTACAACGCGTAGCAAAGGCGTGTGCACATCGCCAGTGATATAGGGTTCACAGATATCAGTATAAACGTACATCATATCGGGTGTCCCATTGGCTATATTGGCGGGTCTCTGAGCAGCGTATTCTCTCTGAACTAGTGCCCTTTCCTCAGCTTGAGTGAATCCTAATACCTTGCTCAGCACGTCGGAGAAGTAGAAGGAGTGCTTCAGGTTCTTACATGATTCACAGATACGCGTCACCGTCACATAGCCGTTGTGAGCGTAATGAAATTTCAGGTGACCCGCAACACATGGCATTTCGTTAATAGTCTCGAGTAATGTTTCTATTCTATGATATACGCCGGGCGGTACGCAGATACGATCTTCCTTATAGTCGATGTCTGCATCAACGCCCGGTGTTGTAATGTTCGTTACGATATTAATGAAGTTCCGCTTACCCTCGGAAGGTACATGCAAAATTGTCATGGGTATGTGTTATAAGGGCCGGTAAATAACGCGGTATGCGAGGAACAATCCGAAAAAAGTGCGGCTCGGACTGGACCGGGATTCGAACTCGGGTCCTTTCGATTGCCGGTCGAATGCTCTTCCAACTGAGCTATCCAGAACCGCTTGCCACACTTAATTCGGATCGTCCTCACGTATTATACCGCGTTACACCCCCCTGCCAGAGTCGATTCGCCTCTCTAGCGGATCGTACTCGTATACTCTGTTACTCTATATTTCTCTATATTTCTCGAAATCAACGGGTACTACAGGCTGGGGTCTGCCTGAGGGATGGGGGGAGGAGGGGTATTACAGGCTTGCGACGACCTGAGGGAGTGGGGGAGGAGGGGTACTACAGGCTTGTGACGGCCTCGAGGAGTGGGGGAGCCACGGCTAGCGGCATGGAGGGGAGTCTCAGGGGTATGGGTCTTTTTTCCACGGCAATCATCATGATTTTTTTCATGGTACTTATTCAGAGGCCGTGGCCCTCTGTTGGGCGCCATTTATAAGGGCCGGTAAATAACGCGGTATGCGAGGAACAATCCGAAAAAAGTGCGGCTCGGACTGGACCGGGATTCGAACCCGGGTCCTTTCGATTGCCGGTCGAATGCTCTTCCAACTGAGCTATCCAGAACCGCTTGCCACACTTAATTCGGATCGTCCTCACGTATTATACCGCGTTACAGTGTATTTCCGCTAAAGAAACGGCCCAGCTACCATGGAGAGACACACATTGCGATGAATGAGTGGTATACCGTGTTGTCACATTATCAGGATAATAACTCATACTACTGATGCTGGGTAAAACAATGTAAAACTCGTCCTTCATTTTTACCGGCCGTTTCTCTTAGTCTTCTTCGTTTGTACTCTCGATAACTCAGCTTCATAAAATATACCATCAATGTCCTCACCGTGGAGATCACGCAGGATGTATATCACGGGGCAAATACTGTGTGATACACGGTGAATGCTGAATAGCTCGCTGCTCCATCCACCCTCGTAACCTTTTGCGAAGGCTGCCTTCGCGCTACTGATACGTACGATGTCGCCCACATTGTATTTAGGAGAGCAATGCTCGGTTCTCTTGTAGCGCTGCATCAGGTTATGCCGAGCCCTAGCGGCTGTAGCGAGCGTCACAGAGGCAGGAGCCATTTTTATACCGCTATGCGTAGAATGGTTGTAGGCCGAAACGATGTTCTGCAGAACGTCAAGGTAACGTTTTTGTCCAGAATACGTGAAATAACGCCACATTCTTTCTTTCAGCGTTCTATTGAATCTCTCGACAATAGCCGCTTCTATATCAGGAGTAGAGTACGGTACCTATACGCCAACCCCTTATACATGGGGCTCGGAAGTGTGGGGTAGTCTGGGTCAAGCGTGTTATACGCCTATCCCTTATACACGGGGTGTCCCCCTCAGGTATATTTCGGGGCCTGGAGCTGTTTTTACGGGTGTGGGTAAATTCCGGTGCGGTGAAGCTGACTCGGTGGAGGAGTCATTTTCACGCGGGCCCGTTGTGGCCGCCGTCCCAGAACACCACCCAGCAAATTTTGCGGGTATAATAGTTGAGAGTTGATATTGTGTGTGCGAGGAAGGTTTTCCCGGGGGTAGCCACCTAGCGGTATGTTTTGGAAGGTTAGGGGGAGGTGGGTGGTGTAGGTGGTTGAGATAGGGATCGTGGGAGGAGCGGAGGGGGTAGCGGCGGAGATTCTGCACCTGTCTCTCTCTGAAGGGGCCCCATCGTGAGGAGCTGCGTAGGGGGAAGGTATCAGGGTTGTAGGATGGCGAGAGAGTGTTGAGATGGCCTGTAGGATAATAAAAAAGGCAGGTAGCTGTGGAAGGCTAAATATTTTGAAAAATACTTACTATGAGTAAATGAAAAACCCCCGATGAGCGTAGGAAAGACAAAATACCAACGATGAGACCTCTTCGATGCTTATGCTATCCTGGTATACGCAGAAGTATACCAGGGTTATTGAATAAATAATCCGCGGGGAAAGGACAGGGGTTTGCGGGACGCGTGCATAAATAATTTGACGAGCATTTTTTTTTTGTGTTTATTAAAATATCAAAATTTATTCTTAAAAATAATGATACAATTGCGGCTCAAGCTGCGGGCTACCTCGGCTCCTCGTGGGTGCACGGGTAGCTAGGATATCCCGTGCACTTACAGAAATCAGCGATGTTCTGAGCCGAGGTATTGAAGAGGTCACCCGTATTTACGTCCTCGTACGATGGTGACGACGTAAATACGGATGTTTGCTCTGGAGGTCCATCGCCATTAAGTTTCGTAGATGTACCCAGCGCTGGCCATTCCTCGAAGCTGACGTCCGGGTGTTCGCCAGATGCTGATGGCCCCGAACGGACACCGCTGTCAAGACTCTCCATACGTGGACTTTCAAGTAGAGTGAAAGTCTCGTCGAAGAGCCCTGGCTCAATGTCCATTGCATCAGCCTCGAGGAGGATCGAATCATCGGGCAACCCCAATGATACTGTATCTGTAACAGCAAACAATACAATTAAAATACATGTACGAGCGTACAAAAATATTTTTGATTCCACAAAATAAAAATACTTACATAAAGGTGCCGATGTCGCAGACAAATAATCCTTGTACAGGTGCCTCACGACAGTCTGCTTTTGATGGCCGCGTGCGCTGACGATACCCCAGGCAATTTCGAGATATGTCCGATCCCGACGGAAAACGTCGTCTGTGTTCATCACGCCGATATTGCGTGATGATACATCATTTAATAAATCAAATATGGCCTGGTTGATATCAGGCAGCAGTGAACGTATCGTGGGCCGTTTTCTTTTGTATAGGGCCAGTACTGGTGACCCTCCATCCCCGTATATCATGCAGTACTCCAGTACTCGCATGAATACACCGAATGCCTGGGCGTTGCTATTTTTCTCCATTTTTCGGATTTGACTTGATTACTAAGGAGGTGCTGTCTGGTGAAATTTTCACGGCAAAGTGTTGAGACGTGACAGCATCCTCACGCAGCAAAGCTCTTTTTCTTTTAACTACCCCCGGAAAAGTTTGACACCCCCACCACTACTATTGTGAACTGTTTTTTCTTTTAACTACCCCCGCCACTACTCTTGCTGCGTTTTTCTGCTCATTATAGACAATTTTCACCGCCTTGAGAATATACTGACCGGCGATATAGTATATAGACCCTTGAAGACAAAGCATCTTCGGATAGCACGTACATAAGAAATAATTGGAATATAAAGTATATAGTAATGTAGAACACTCGCCTAGACAGTCATAAAAATTGTATTTGTCCACACTGTATTTTCTTACCCCCTCCTTACCCACTAAACACGCCTACGCGGTGGAGGCCCACTCTAGCCTCCCAACTCCCCTCTCTTCCGTGGGGGTGATCATATACTGCCCCCCCTGACTATAAAAGGCGCCGAAAAGACCCAGAGTTTATTACACCGTTTTCCGACAGTGGCTCGTGCTCTTCATCCCACCGTGACGTTATAAAAAAAAGTTATTCAACAATGGAATGGAACCGTGACGTAAATACGCAGGAAGTCTCGAGCAACGGGGTTTCTAGTGAACACGCTGCTAATTACTACGCCCCTATGGTCTGAGTATTCAAAACAATTTCTATCTGACCACGGTATATAAACTTCAAACAGTGGTACGATGGCACGTCTTTTACTCTCGAGGTGTCGGCCAACACTGTAGATCTTACATCACTAACTCTTATGTCTAAAAAATATAGCTAAGCTTTAGAGGAGTGGGGGGCTGTGTAGAAAATGGCTGCTCCCTATAGTAAAAAGCTATCTACTCAGATTTCTGGAGCGACACGCTCTACAAGTTTCCAGACACAATTATACTAAAAAGTAGCGCCGTAATGTTAACCTGAAAAATCTACAATGACCTGTCGCGAGGCGTCGATTTCTATTACATTGTCAAATTCTGTGTATACAATGCAATTTATAGTTTTTGACAATGCATTTTTGAAACGAACCGCTATACGGAGGCTACCATGACGTACAAGATTCCAATGGCCCGGCCGAGCTGCTGAAAGGTCTGGGGTTAAGTCGAAACAGAATAAGCAGTGGCCATTAGGGTAACCGGCTCTATCAATCCCACAGCTATCGTCATCCCATTGTATACCAGTACCCGAGACCAGAGTGTGAAATGCGTCAATATATAAATAATTAGTAAAATCTGGTTGTAAAGGCTTGCTGGGAATCTGCACACCATCTACGTAAAGCGATAGATAGTTTATATTAAAATGTTGAAAATTGAAGGGGTTTAGTTTTCTATCACCATTGAATGCTTTATTATCAACGAAGCCAAGAACAATTCTTTCCGGCAGCTGCCCTAGTATAACATTATCGAGTGTCTCCCCATGAACGCCGCTATGTATTGTAAATGGTTTTACCTCAACTCTCGTAAAGGGATATTTAGCAGTACCCTTGCTTAGAGCCTTTGCATGAGCCAGTAAAATTCCCGGACTAATTTTAACACGTCGTACGATAAGACTCGCATCAGTAATATGCACGGTATAATCCTTGGCACTATCATCCATAAGGCAAAATGTATCTCTTGAACGTACCAGCCGAAGACGTAACTCAACACCATTGAGTAAAAAATTTTCCTGATTAAATATATCTGAATGAAGATAGCCTCGAAGATCTACCATACAACCATTTAGCATCATAGCCTGACGAGTCCTCAGACCTGAGTTTGGGTTTTTAGTGAGTGTTTGACCCTCTGTAGTTGCCTGAGGTAGCTCATCAAAATAGCCTGGTGTATCATCTATCCACATGCTAGCACCAAGATGACTTTTTTTTGTTGACTCCTTATAGGTCAGCAATGTTTCGATATATGCTCTATATGCATAAGCATTATTCGATGGGGATACAAGTTTTTGATTGAATGACACGTCTACTTGATTGAATAAAGAGTGTAACAGATTGTCAACAGGCCCTACTTTATAGGTTAGAACAGCGTCGCCGGAGCGAGGTTTTAACTGTACGCCGATACTGAGCATTGTATGTGCTAAATCGATATATTCATCACCATGCCCCGGTACAACAAATTCAATGGGAGCCGCATCAGTGAGTGAGGATATAGGTTTATAATGTATGCCTTGAGAGCCTTCGATGCTCGTCTGAGTTGGCGGTAAGGTAAATAAGTCCAGCTCTGATTTCAAGCACTCACAAGAATGAGAATGTAAAAAAGACATTTTTCCACACTTTTAAAATTTAACTCTTAATTAAAAATATAAAACTAAAAAATTATTGAATAATTATCCAAATATATCAGCTGCGGTACGCTTTTTACGCTTGACAACTTTCGTACCTCGAATCTTACTTGCTACTTTTTTCTTAGACGTCTTTGCAGATTTTCTTTTTTTTTTATTATTTTTGTTTTTTCCTTTAAGTGATTTTACAACTTTTTTATTGCTCCTCTTCTTTTTCTTCCTCGTTGATCGTTCAGAACTTCTAGCCTCAATAGCTTTAAGCGCTGATGACTACTCATTTTATATCCTGACCCTTTCATCAAGCTATCGAGCGTCTCTTCCGCTTTCCGTTTAAGATTTCTCCCACCCTCGGTGACGCACGTCCTGAACGCTTCTTTAAATGGTGTATTATGAGCAACATCACCTATTATATTCATTCCTGTGTGCAGTGCTTCTTTTCCGACTACGCGCGCACCACGAGTTAGTAATGGTAAACCTCGTCGAAATAATCCGCTCAGAAAACTGCCAAGACCATGGCCGCGTTGATAAGGACTCCCAACAAATACCCTATCGATCCCCCCACCCACCTGATTATCGTAGTGCTGAATATAATGCTCCATTGTCATTTTAACGAATCCTCTTAAAGTGTAATGTAACGGTCAGAGTCCCACTCTGGAATGGTACAGGATTACCCGTACCCGTCCTTATATCTATATCAATTGTATTGAACTCCGAGCGTAAAAGCGGTATATAATTCGGCGGTGAGAACGATTTTGTCTGCGTGGATCCATACACATAATTCGTGGTGTCTACGGGTATAATACGTAAAAGGGGTGTTTGAACGTCGCCCGTTACATAACTTTCACATATATCCGTATATAAAAACAATTTATCAGGGAGTCCGTGGGTAAGACTTGCCGGAAAGTCAGCGTTATATGTCGATTGTTCATGTATATCAATTACAGTGTCAGGTTTGAAACCAAAAATTTTAGAAAACGTGTCACTGAATGAAATTATTTTTATTACATCCACCACCTGCGGCTTTAACGCTCACCATAGATCGCTCTTCATTATACTCCATGTAAATATGTTCTTTCAAAACTGTGGCATTATTTATATTTTTAATTAAGGCGTGAATGGATGTATACAATCCAGGTGGAATATTAATCTGTCGGAGTATTTTTGCAGGACTCTTTAGAGTAACCGGTGTTTTCTTTTTCACATCATTTTTAACAGGTTGTTGAACAAAAATGCTTTGTGCTGTTATGTGACCACTTCCGTGTTCTACTGGGCCAGTCAAATGGAGACCAAAAAAGGCCTGAAATTCCAATAATTTTGCACTGGATGAAAAAATATGGAAAATGTTCGGGACGGTGCACATAATAAGGACCTCAGTTGTTGGGATTGTAGCACCACTCGTTTTTGCAAAAAAAAATAAAAACCGTTAAATAATCACATTTTTTCCCGTTTTTGACACTTCCACGGCTTACGCTGCCAAAATGGTGCCAGTTATGACAAAAATGTATGGGACCAAGCTTGTAGAGCATAAAATGTCCTATAAAAAAGTCAGTGACGGCACCTATCTATCTATGATAGTTTAGCCGCGAGAGCGACCGGAAAAAAAAGCTCGAAAATGCTCCATTTCCACGAAAACCCCAAAAACGCACTTTAGCTGCAAAATTCGGTTTACCCATGATAATTTGTATGAAGAAATCCGCCGTTTTTTTTCATGCAATAAAACAATCGAAACAAAAGATTTCATGCCGCAAAAAAAAATTTTCTCGCTTTTTCAATTTTTTGAGGTCATTTGTTGCTCATTTTTTTCAGAATTTACATTTTTTCGTAAAACGGACGTAACTTTTGACTTAATTATCGGACAACGTACAATTTTCTAGAATCTCTTCGTCTGTAGATGATCTAAAAATGCGATCTCTTGACATGTCGCCGTATATGCAACAGCAGCGCCGTTATTTGCAAGTAAACAAAGGACATTTTGTTTCGGACCGTTTTTAACAATAAACAATTCATTTATTGCAAATTTTTTTGTTTGCTAATTTAACAATATCATTTGAAGAGTGTCTCAGATTTTTTTTTTGTTCTCAAGGCAGCCATTGTTGTAAAATTGTTATTAACAATTGGAATAAATTAACATTTTTCAACTTTGATGTAGTGTATTTTTTTCTTTCATTTACCCCTTTACAAATTTTACCATTTAAAAAATTACAAAAAATTTGTTAATGTCGAAATCGGTTTTTGCAATAACAATATGTGTTTATAACAATTTTTTTACAAGCTCGGAATGGATTTTTAATCGATTTTTTCCGCGCTGCACGATGATATTTTTTATTTTCATTCATTTCCGTTATTTATACTATTTGTTAATAACAATTTTGTTATAAAAAATGTCTCAACAACGATTTTTTTTTTTTTGGTTCTTGTAATTATACCAAATTTATATCACCGAATAATAATTCCCGAAAAAAATCCTGACATATTGTTATTGCAAAAAACGATTTCAACATTAACAAATTTTTTGTAATTTTTTAAATGATGATGACGGTGTTGATGATGCAGAAGGATCCACCCATAAGTGAGGATTCCCAACAAATTCACGAGGAACACCTATCCGTTGGAGTTCGCGACCAAACTGAGCTCGACCTATAGCCTTCACTGTTTTTCTAGCTCTCACAGCGTCATTGACCAAATCTATTATATTTGAGTTTTTTATTTTCTCTCCATTAATACTAACTACACCGTATTTATCCCACAGCAGTGTACTGTCGGATTTTGTATGAATATAATTCAGTAATTGTTCCGCTTGTTTTTTATAACATTTTGGTACTGTTGCTATTATCGTAGAATCACCTGTTCGATCAGTGTACTCATTATTTTTGTCACTAGATAGTCCACCACTAGCTTCAGCAACTTTTTGATTATGTTCCGTGAAAAAACGATAACGCTGCAAAACTTGCTGATATAACTTCCACTTCTCACGCTCATTTCCGGGTGTTACCGACCGGAGTATATCACTCATTTCAGTATCTAATCTACTTAATGTAGTACCAGGTGTTTGAACGGTGTCAAGATCATGTGGGCCCCGTACGACACCGTGGTGTACTTTCCCAACAGCATCTTCAGGTATTAAAACCATCTTCTTGGCATGATGCATTTTTTCTTATTTCTAGTTGCGGGATATAATGCTCGATAACACACTTCCAATGATAGGTAATAACAGAGGCAGTAAAAAACCACCACCTTTTTGTAGAATTACACGTTTCTTTGCTTTCCAGTCGCCGGATTTATTTGCCAACTTTCGCAAGATGTTTTTATATTTTGACAGGCGTACTCTTTCACTCTTTTTTAAAGGAACCACGCCACGTAGAGTGTTCAGGGCACATTCACATATACATCGAACGGTACACTTATCAATGGATTGTAAAACTAATTTCCGTTGCTGTTTGTTTAAATAGCACAAGGCGTGTAGTAAAATCGTATTTTTCCGCCCAATAGAAGCTATAGCCGTTGTTGATGGAGCCATAGCAGGAACCCGAATGATGTAATGGGTTGTATATTCCTCATTTTATACTTTTTCTAATGCAGCGTATTACCCCGCTTAGGTACGTAAACAAAATTATGGGGATCGTCTGGGAAAATACAAGTACGGAAACGACAGTTATCTGGTGTGTCTTGTTTCAGATCTAGTAATAAATAACCGTGGGGTTTGGATGTTGCATCATGATAAGCCTCTTGTCAAAATTTCGGATCCTCCGGGTATATCTGCCTCGACAGGTGTGAAATTTGAGCTCGATCTCGAGGATTTTTAAATACCACTATATAATTGGTATTAAGAGAGATATCTCTCTGACCGCGGCCTTGATGAAAAATATTTTGGGAGATGAACATCACACTGATATTTTTATGATGACTACCTTTCGTAAACAAGTCTACGACTGCATTATTAGAGGATTCACGCATCAAATCATCAATGACTATAAGTTTTGGTCTACTGTCGCCGGTAAAGTCAGAGTTCTGAGGTAACCCTTCTAAAAACTCTACATTTCGACCATACTCAGTGTAGCCACTTTGCCATTCTGAATAATAAAAGATTATTCGAGCAAACTGAACGCTGGCCATACACGATATATTTTTTTAAAACTTTTTCACAAAGTACGTCTTTCCGCAGCCAGTGGGCCCACAGATCATCGACGTCCAAGGATGTTTCCATCGCGGGTCCATATTGACTAATGATCTTGTAGGGTAGTGTTACGAATTAATATACAACTTTTTTCTTGGTTCAAAATAATGATTCATGGTAGAAAAATATTTATTCATTTTCGTTGTACAACAGTTTTAAATGGAAAAATCATTTTTTGTACTTACAATCAGCCATATAGTTTATTTTTTTTATTTACACGGTGTCTGCTCCACTCACCAAAACAAATTTTCATTTACAATAATTTTTTTTTTATTTATTTACAATAAAAATATTTTTTATTTATTTACAATAAAAATATTTTTTATTTATTTACAATAAAAATATTTTTTATTTATTTACAATAAAAATATTTTTTATTTATTTACAATCAGAAAAAATATTTTTTTATTTACAAACAGAAATATTTTTCTATTTACATTCAGAAATATATTTTTATTTTCATTGTCAATAATATTTACAAAACTATGCTTATACGTAAATTACTCTACGTAGCCATAAGGTAGTGAGTCGTACCCCCTCGGCTTCGTAATACCGAGCTATAAAATCGGCCTTCTCGATGTCGGTTGTACAATTAGCTGGCCACCCGCTAGCCTCCTGCTTGATTTTCAACCATAACTTTATGTAATCACCGAAAAGACCAGTAGCACCTGTGGAGGGATTGTACTGCTCTATCTCGTACTGCCAGATCTCATAAATTTTCGTTATTTTATACCCCTTCTCTATAGCTTTTACGAGCTCGCAAGAGACCCAAGTACCCTCGAGAGCTCGGTCGGCTTCATCATTGTGAGGGCAATTATCCCGTACCATTTCTTCACAGCAACGGCGACATAATGAAAACATTAGACGACCGTGCATGCGAATTGGTAGTACAGGATGGTAGAGATATCGTGGTGGTACGACTCTACAGCGTACAAGCCCTTCAACATTGGTTAGATCGTAATCAGACCCAGTTAATGCACTGCAGTTATCCTCGGTGTAGACTTTAGGATGGCCGATGGGAAACTTCCCGGTTTTTGAAATATATGGATATAATGAGCAAACGTCCACGTAATGAATTTTTTCAGAGTCTGTAACTGCGTGGTAACTTCGCGTATTGCCCGTACGACCACCAAAAAACGCGTCACGAGGGTTGAGCGATTTATTCGTCAGGATAGGATGACCGTTTATGAAGGCTGTAATCGCAGGATTTGCGTTTTTTATTTTTATATATTCACACTCCCACATTTCGTGGAGAGTGTAGCCATAAGATCGAATTCGTTCAGAGATGATCTGGGTTCTAGAGAAGCGATCATTGAATGTACTACCGTGCCATACTTTTTCTCGTGTACGGAGATCACTATAGCACTTGTCACAACCGTGAAAGAAGCACCCATGAAATTGTAAAACATTACGAGTTCCATCGGCTGATTCAAAGTAACCATCGACAGGTGTACCATCAGGTAGCTTATGCTCTCTAGCTCTACCTGCATGAGTGATGTCCGTACCGTAATGGTGTTCACACCACAATAACCATTCGACTGCTATATCAGATTGATGGTCTGCTCTGCGGTAGCCATTTCTCGGAACAACTCCGATTTTATTTTTTTCCAAAAAATTCCTACGATATACTTTATTACATGCTGACGCTATAGTTACAGCCTCCGTAAATGGACAAACATTCCCGCGTGAAATAAAAATTTGTCTAAAAACCGCACACGCTCGTCTTAAAATTACTACATCGCTTCGGCAATAATCTACGATTTCTTTTTGAAAGTCGAATTGATACCCCGATTCTTTCGCTTCGTTGTACCACTGTAAGAATTCTTTACGATTTTTGATACTCATCGTGTCGGGAGAATAATCTTCGAGAGGAGGCAGCTGTCCTATGTAATGTTCGTTACATTTTTTATTAAAGAGGTGTGGAAACACGCCCTTAAAAATATTCTCACCTAAACCAAAAGCTTTTGGGAGAGCGCTGAGAGGCATGTGAAAGTAATTTAAACTGTCAATGAATTTTACTCCCTTTACCTCCATCATCATAATACTCGTGCCATTCATTATAAGTTTTGGAGGATTCCGGGAGTCTTTTTCGACGAGATATCGGAGAATGAATTGAGCGTCAAAACCCTTGGAGTTATGTGCTATGCATATAACCTCACTCACACCTTTTCGCGGTTTCATAGCGAATTCTACGAGCTTCTCTACAGGAGCATCATGGAAAATATTCTCACGCTCCTCACTTGTGCATAAGTCACACCGGTCATCATCATCGTTGTCATCGATGCATTTTGTACACCGTTGCTGACTTATACACAAATTTGGGATGTGAATATTTACATCTCTCGTCCCTTCCACTACGACTTCCTGTTGAGTCTCAAAATCATAAAAAATAAACACGGCCCGGTTGGCGGTTATTCGCATCGGTTTCACGGGCGCTATGAAACAACGATGGTTGTCAGGGCAGCTCTCTTTACACGTCTGACAATAAAATTTACCGCACTCATGTTTTTTATCCTCTTTATAAATTTGTTCAAAACACACAGAACAGTTGCGTAACATCTCGCATAAGATTGTTCTCGGCCCATGTGACCCCACTGCACGATGATTCTCGAGGCATTCTACTCCTCGAAAGAATCGTCTACAATGCTCGCAACGAATATTTCCTTCGTTTGCATCGCACGGTGGACTTGACATGCAGCTGGGGCACTTTTGAGGACAGCGATGACCCACAGCACGATCGTATGATTTTCCACAAGGGACGCAGAAGAATCGGTTTCCCGCGGCTGTAGTGAGTTTCAAAATGACATCAAAGTGTCTCGCGTCTTGATCATACAGAAGGTAGATCGTATGTTTTACCTCCACGACATTGTTTAATACGGTGGTCGTACCGTCAAAAAAGGGTGGAGCCCCGGAGCCGAAAGTAGCGAAATCGAATACAACGATGGCAATCTTTTCGTGTGTCAAAAAACGTTGAAACGCTGTCAGCTCAGCCATGCCACACCCTGTTTGAGGGATGTCGACTCCAGCAGCGTTCGTCAGCTCTTTAGCCATCTCACGCTGCATCCAACCGGCTGATCTCTGTACAGAGGTCCACCGGTCATGGAGAACTCCCTTTCGAGCAACCCCCCGTTCTACATATATTCGACCTGCTACAATCGCTCGGGGCAGGCACAGATTGTCGCGATTTTTTATAAATAGAATAGAGCGCTTCGAGCAATCACCCACCGTTAGCGGTTTTGGTCGCGCGCTTCCTACAGGCATCGTTATCACCGTACTTGCTATTGATAGAGACTCATCTATCGAGAATGATGCTGAGCTTTGAGCTATACTGGATATTAAACCGAATAAATCCTCGAAAGAAAAGTCTGTGATGAAGCGAAACGATATACCTGCAGGACCACGTGTAAAACTATTAGAACTCAAGGTCAACCCTATGACATCGGTTCCTTCACTACCAGTCACGAGAAGCGTGTGAATTTCACGGAATGCGGCTTCCAACCACTCAATGCGGTTACTGCCGGTTGTAGGCTCGCGGACCTTAAATTCTAATACCGACCCTGACGCATGGAATTTGGGGAAAAAACGTTTCGTTTCGGACAGTCGCGAAATTTTCGACTCACCCTGATAAGCTGGAGTCTGTGAAGTTTCCGGTAAATTCTGCTGAGTCGATCTGTGATTTGCTGCGTCTATAACCGCGCTGGATGGGCCAGCGATCGGTTCAACTGGTGACAGACGGCTCGCTGCACCACTACCCTGCTGCAGCTTCTCCTCGCTGTTTAACCTCAAGCCGTGAGTGCTTATAAGCGGCTCATTCAGATCCATTGATTCTGAAATGGAGAAAACAATTAATATTAGTATGGGTAATAATAATCAGAAGAATGATAAAAATAATACAAGACAAAAATGTCTTACCGCTAAAATCGTCATCCTGGAAATTCTCTAAATTACCAACAACCTCGAGAATGGCCGTCTCGTCGAAATCAGCCCACATATCGCTGCTACTGGCGTCTATACAAATGGAAATAAATGGGAAATTAAAAATTGAAGAATTAAAAATATTATTCATGAATCATAAAATAATTGAATTTATATAAAGAATAACTGACCTCTGGTGTGTGTATCAGTACACCCCTCACTGGTGGCTGGTGGTTGAGGCGGTGATAGACTTATTTCAGCTGTGAACAAGGTAAGTAATTAAGAATGACTCTTTCAGTATATATATATATATATAATATTCACACAGGCATGCACCAGCGAAGAATAGAAATGTAGCTACAGTGATAATTACCTAGTATCCTCTCGTATTCGCTTCGTAGTCCGGTGACAGGGGTCATACGGGTATGATTGCGCGACTGTATCACTCCCCACGCGATTACGAGTAAATCCGGACAGCCGCGAAACACACCCTTGTGATACATGACACCTATGTCACCGGTACTCACTGAATCCATTAAAGATCTAAATTTTCGTCTAAGTGCTTCGATAGGAAGCAACCTCAGTGTACGATTTTTTAGATACGCTGATATCCGAGGCGGTACCGTCCTGCCTCTAGCCCGTAGAAATGCCACAACTCTAGCAAAAACTGCTATGAACGTGACAACTTCCATTTTCACTTGTTATATTACACACAATAAAAATTACACTGTCTGTACACGATAAAAAATAAACACTATCAAAAAAAAACGCACGATAAAAATAAACACTATCAACATACGCTGCACAAAATGATGACCCTGAGATGAAACTCAAAATGTATAGCGATGCACTTTATACTTGTGACTGACTGAAGACTCAGAGTATAAAGACTGCACTTCTGGAGAAAACATTGAATTTAAAGGATTTTGAAACCTTCAAAACCCTTACTCTACACCCCCCCACTGCGCCATCTAGCCACAAGCATTAGACACCTGTAGGCATAAATTAGCAACACACTAGCGAGGTCTAATTCCTATCTCAGAAATTCTGGTTAAAGCTGAAAGCAGCGGCTGGCGCTGATCATCACCCCCGCGCATCGTTATAACATACATTTTAAAAATCTGCTTGAGATGTATCTTCTGATTTGAAGAATCCTTGAAAAAGAAAAACAATCCATCGAGGAGTATGCATAGGCTGAACCGGCCCTAGTGACCAAGGGTCATAAAATTTAAAAGGTTTTCCTGGAGGCCCTGGATTTCCTTCCGTCATGAAGAAATCCTTGGAGAAGAAGAGAACAATGCTACCAGTAGTATACACCGTCTAGATCTAAATCAAACGGTTGGGACGAATTTAAAAAAAATCTGCTCGAGATGTATCTTTGGCCTTGGAGAATCCGTGAGAACGAAAAACAATCCACCCTACGGTAGACATTAGCGGCGCCACCAGCTGGTGATAAAGGGTCATAAAATTTAAAGGTCTTTCATGGGGTGCATTTTTTCTGCCGTGAAGAAATCCTTGGAAAAGGAGAGAACAATGCGACCAGGAGTATACACCGTCTAGACCTACCCCAATGACAGTTGTGCCACTAACGGCGCCGGCAGCGATGTCAAAGGATAATAAATTTTAAAATTTACATCATCGGGTATAGAGGAGTATATATTTATAGAAAACGTCTAGACAGTCATAAAAATTGTATTTGTCCACACTGTATTTTCTTACCCCCTCCTTACCCTCTAAACACGCCTACGCGGTGGAGGCCCCACTCTAGCCTCCCAACTCCCCTCTCTTCCGTGGGGGTGATCATATACTGCCCCCCTGACTATAAAAGGCGCCGAAAAGACCCAGAGTTTATCACACCGTTTCCCGACAGTGGCTCGTGCTCTTCATCCCACCGTGACGTTATAAAAAAAAGTTATTCAACAATGGAATGGAACCGTGACGTAAATACGCAGAGAGTCTCGAGCAACGGGGTTTCTAGTGAACACGCTGCTAATTACTACGCCCCTAACAATGCTTTACTACTAGCAACGACCTACAATTTAAATAAATCATCGAGCAAAAAGATTACTATTGGGTTAGAGTCTGTGAATGGCGAGCCCTTTGTAACTGTGATAAAATTCACAAACCAGTATGGCGGTGCCATTACTCTATCGCCTAATGAGTGGTATGAACTACGTGAGCGTATGACTATTATTACACCATGGTTCGAGGACCCTGCACAAACAGAAAAAAATTGCCCGCAAGGTCTGAATCCTATCGGCAGACAGAAGATATCTTTTACAACAGTGTATAACGAGAAAGCTGTTGCTTTAGAATTCATAAAACCATCTAGTCCCAGTGAGCTCAGAGGGAATGCTGCATTCAACTCTAAAAAACAAAAGCTGACCGCGCCTTCTCTCATCATGCAGCAAACAGGCTACTATGGATTACGATCGGTCGCACTGTGCGTTGATGAAAGAGTAATAATCGCTCGGGATCATGAAATACTCGCAAATAAGTGTAGAGCTCTACTCATAGAGGAAATTAGTATGGAGTCAATCCGTAAAGATTGGGGTCCGATAACACGGAAAGCCATACGAAAAGCAGGTTTTCAAAAAGTAAATGATGAACAATTTCGGCTGCATAAAAGATTTTTGAAAGAAATGTGTTGCCCTACTGATGAGGCTGAAATACTCGAGTATGGTAAACGGCGAATGATCTGTTATGAACTGCGAACAGTTGATCTCGAGCATATATTTAATGCCATTTCAATACGAGAACAGGAGATGTGTTTACACGATATGTGACATTGCATATTTTGTTTGGGGTTGCGGGCGCGTGTCTTCTACATTACTATATACTCTATATTCCAATTATTTCTTATGTACGTGCTATCCGAAGATGCTTTGTCTTCAAGGGTCTATATACTATATCGCCGGTCAGTATATTCTCAAGGCGGTGAAAATTGTCTATAATGAGCAGAAAAACGCAGCAAGAGTAGTGGAGGGGGCAGTTAAAAGAAAAACAGTTCACAATAGTAGTGGTGGGGGTGTCAAACTTTTCCGGGGGTAGTTAAAAGAAAAAGAGCTTTGCTGGGTGAGGATGCTGTCACGTCTCAACAGTTTGCCGTGAAAATTTCACCAGCCAACACCTCCTTAGTAATCAAGTCAAATCCGAAAAAATGGAGAAAAATAGCAACGCCCAGGCATTCGGTGTATTCATGCGAGTACTGGAGTACTGCATGATATACAAGGATGGAGGGTCACCAGTACTGGCCCTATACAAAAGAAAACGGCCCACGATACGTTCACTGCTGCCTGATATCAACCAGGCCATATTTGATTTATTAAATGATGTATCATCACGCAATATCGGCGTGATGAACACAGACGACGTTTTCCGTCGGGATCGGACATATCTCGAAATGGCCTGGGGTATCGTCAGCGCACGCGGCCATCAAAAGCAGACTGTCGTGAGGCACCTGTACAAGGATTATTTGTCTGCGACATCGGCACCTTTATGTAAGTATTTTTATTTTGTGGAATCAAAAATATTTTTGTATGCCCGTACATGTATTTTAATTGTATTGTTTGCTATTACAGATACAGTATCATTGGGGTTGCCCGATGATTCGATCCTCCTCGAGGCTGATGCAATGGACATTGAGCCAGGGCTCTTCGACGAGACTTTCACTCTACTTGAAAGTCCACGTATGAAGAGTCTTGACAGCGGTGTCCGTTCGGGGCCATCAGCATCTGGCGAACACCCGGACGTCAGCTTCGAGGAATGGCCAGCTCTGGGTACATCTACGCAACTTAATGGCGATGGACCTCCAGAGCAAACATCCGTATTAACGTCGACGCCATCGTACGAGGACGTAAATACGGGTGACCTCTTCAATACCTCGGCTCAGAACATCGCTGATTTCTGTAAGTGCACGGGATATCCTAGCTACCCGTGCACTCACGATGAGCCGAGGTAGCCCGCAGCTTGAGCCGCAATTGTATCATTATTTTTAAGAATAAATTTTGATATTTTTATAAACACAAAAAAAAATGCTCGTCAAATTATTTATGCACGCGTCCCGCAAACCCCTCTCCTTTCCCCGCGAATTATTTATTCAATAACCCTGGTATACTTCTGCGTATACCAGGATAGCATAAGCATCGAAGAGGTCTCATCGTTGGTATTTTGTCTTTCCTACGCTCATCGGGGGTTTTTTCATTTACCCATAGTAAGTATTTTTCAAAATATTTAGCCTTCCACAGCTACCTGCCTTTATATTATCCTACAGGCCATCTCAACACTCTCTCGCCATCCTACAACCCTGATACCTTCCCCCTACGCAGCTCCTCACGATGGGGCCCCTTCAGAGAGAGACAGGTGCAGAATCTCCGCCGCTACCCCCTCCTCTCCTCCCACGATCCCTATCTCAACCACCTACACCACCCACCTCCCCCTAACCTTCCAAAACATACCGCTAGGTGGCTACCCCCGGGAAAACCTTTCTCGCACACACAATATCGACCCTCAACTATTATACCCGCAAAATTTGCTGGGTGGTGGTCGGGGACGGCGGCCACAACGGGCCCTCGTGAAAATGACTCCTCCACCGAGTCAGCTTCACCGCACCGGAATTTACCCCCACCCCTAAAAACAGCTCCAGGCACCGAAATATACCTGAGGGGGACACCCCGTGTATAAGGGATAGGCGTATAACACGCTTGACCCAGACTACCCCGCACTTCCGAGCCCCATGTATAAGGGGTTGGCGTATAGGTACCGTACTCTACTTTCGTCTCCGAATTCGTTTACGGTTTTCCTCCGAACTACCGCGAATTGTCGTTTACCTCACTCTAGACCTATATATTCCTAAATCGCGAGATAATCATTCTGCCTCGTCAGATGGCGGCCCTACATCTCGGCCATCCTGATCATCGTCTGCTTCAGACGATTCGGAACAGTTATCTTTCTCGTTTGGCTCCTTCCACGGTTTCATGGAGTCTGCCGCCGTCGTCGTACGGTGGAGTCCTTCACCATCAACCTTTTCTACCTCGTATCGGTCGTTCGGATTTACTTTGGTGACACGGTAGGGTCCCAAGAATTTTCCTCGTAGTTTCAGTCCTGGACCGAGCTACGTTCTTCGAATGGCGGTCAAGCTCCCTACTTCATACTTCTGGGCTGATTTTCGTTTTTTGTTATAGCCCCTACGATTTTCTTCTTGTACTGCCCGTATTTGTTCTTTGGCTTTTGCCCTTGCCTCTTCTCGCTCCTCGTAGAACGCAGTCGCTATTTCTCCCTCGATAAGCTCCTGAAGCTCTGGTGCCTCGGAATTCCTCATTTTCGTGCCCACGAGTAGCTCGAAGGGTGACGTCCCAGTGCTTCTTTGATGGGTGCGATTGATGGCGCGTTGCGTCTTGCTGATGTACTTATACCAGTGTAACGGATTTTCGATTGAGAGCTTCGTTAATACGGCAATGATGACTCGATTGACTTTCTCTACTTGCCCGTTACCTCGCGGGATTCCGGTCGTTATAACCGTGTGGTGAATCGTCTCGTTCTCACAGTACTCCTCGAAGTCGTTCGTCGTGAATGCTGTTCCTCTATCGGTAACTATCCTCTTCGGATTTCCAAAGATTTGCTGAAGCATCTGTAATTTATCAAGCACTTCACTCGTTCCTGTAGACTTCGTCGGAAAAATCCACGTGAACTTTGTGAACGCGTCGATAACGACGAGTAGGTATCGATAACTTTTTTTCGTCGAGTCGAGTGGACCCAGGTGGTCCAAATGTAATGTCTGCAATGGTAAATCTCCCTTGGGAATAGGGTTCAAAAACCCTTCCGCCTTCCCTTGTTTCCTCGCTCCCAGAATGCATGGAATACAATTCTGGATGTGCAACTCTATTTTTTCACGTAATTTATCGATCCAGTATTTATCGGAGATTAAACTCTCGGTCTTCTTAACGCCGAAGTGTCCTATTCCATAAGCTCTCTCGATTATCGCCGTTTGCATTCTCTTCGGAATCACGAGCAATTTTTCGTCGTTGATTCTCTTGTACAAGAGATCGTGCTCTATGAAATAATCCTTATACATCCGGACCGACAGTGCCTGCCGTATCAGGTGCACTCGTTCGTCTTGTTGTTGAGCTTCTTTGATTCTGTCTATGAGATTGTCTCGAACAATATAGATACCGGGGCTTCGGCTCAATACGTCGACGTGTGGCATCCTTTTGCCGGCCCGATGCTCTATCGTATAATCAAATTCTTCGAGAAACATGCCCTAACGGGCTGCCCGGGGGGTCATATCTTTTTTTTTTCATTGTCTTCTCGAACGCCGAGCAATCTGTAACAATCTTACACGGTATGCCATGTAGGTACACGCGAAGTTTTTGTAAGCCTCGAATCACGGCTAAAACTTCAAGGTCGTAGCTCGTGTATTTTCTTTCCGCGTCCGTGGTTTTACGACTCATGTAGTGCACGGGATGCAATTGCTGATCATCGGGACTGCGTTGCAGCAAGATCGCCCCGTAACCTTCCT
Organism: Dyspetes luteomarginatus; assembly: GCA_963669185.1. Taxonomy (NCBI): domain Eukaryota; kingdom Metazoa; phylum Arthropoda; class Insecta; order Hymenoptera; family Ichneumonidae; genus Dyspetes; species Dyspetes luteomarginatus. Next base: position 12,431,155 of record OY769904.1, read on the forward strand.
GCGAAGCGTCTGTATGCATTTCCGTCTCATATTTCGCGTTATATATGCGCAAAACCGGTTGCTCTGATAATATTTTTTTCAATCTTCGAAACGCCTCCATCTGCTCGTCATTTAGTTCGACTGCTCCTTGTTTATCGCCTTTAATATATCGCTCAGCGGTTTCGCAATACTCGCATATCCCTTAATAAATTTCCTAAAATATCCGGCTAGACCTAAAAAACTTTGCACTTGTTTTACGCTCTTTGGTTTAGGATACTCGACTAGAGCAAGTGTTTTCTGCGGTGACGGCTTTATTTCGCCATTCTCGACAATATACCCGAGATACTCGATAACTCGACACAGTAGCTGACATTTTATCCAATTAATTTCAAGCCCGTTACGCGCTGCTACTTCCGATACACTCTTTAGTCTCGACATTGCCTCGTCCTCGTCTATCGCGGGGATCACTAAATCGTCAAGATAAATACAAACAATTTCGGCTTTGATTAAATCACGAAATGCTTGGACAATAAAACGCTGAAACACGGTAGGTGAAGTACTAAGACCAAACGGTGCTCTTGTGAACTCGTACTGCCCCGATGGAGTTACAAAGGAGGTGTACTTTTGACTAGCTTCGTCTACGCGAACGTGGAAAAATCCGTTTTTCAAATCAAGCGTACTAAAAACCCGCGCTTTTGCCAATTTATCTAACTGCTCGTCGATTATGGGCAACGGAAAGTGATCCTTGATGATTTTTTTGTTTAAACCCCGGAAATCGACGCAAACTCTTGCTGAACCGTCTTTTTTACGCGCGACCACCACAGGGCTCGTAAATTCGGAATAACTTGGCTTAACTATTCCTTCGGACAGCCATTCCTCGATTCGTTTATCTACTTCTTCTTTCTCTTTTATCGTGAGTCGGCGCGGGCCCTGACTTACCGGCTTTTCGTCTCGCAAAATTATTTTGCGTTTTATCGGGGACTCTACTGCTTTGTTGGGCTTATACGAACTCACTAACGCGTTAATCTCGTTACGACATACAATACTCACGCTCGCTCCGACTTCTAACTCCTCGGCTTGGGCTTCAATTCTCATCATACTTCTCTCGTCATCTTGTATTTTAATTATCTGCGTCTCGCTCTTCCGTATATGTAATTCGGCAACGTCAAGAATCTCGCTTCCAATCATAACCCGCTCTGGAATTACATTAATATTAACAATACGATAAGTAAGCGAATAAAGTACCTCGTCTACCACAGTGTCGATTTTACAGCGACCCATCGTGTGAATTTTCACGCTCATCGGCCCCGTCAGGACCTCAGTTTTTTTATCGTAACTGGGGGAGCCCAATTGTAGATACAGATCTACCCTTATCAGATGATAATCGCTGGCCGTGTCCAGCCGACTATCAACGTTGATTCCGCCGATTTTAATTACCTTGTAAACTCGGTTTTGTCCCACCCCTACGCATAATACCTGAGATGTACTCGTCGTGTTCGTCCTCGCTGACTGACTTGTGCCTCGTGCCGCTGTACTCCGTGAGTCCGTCTTACTACACATTTTCGAAATGTGCCCAAACTCGTTGCATTTGAAGCACTTGACTTCGCTGTGCCTGCAGGCTCGACTGAGATGTCCATCTTCTCCGCAGTTATAGCAGCGAGGGCCGGAAGAGCCCGACGCTCCCTTGGCCGCTACCTCAGTGCTCTCCGTTGCCTTGCTCGATGATTTCGCGCGACCTCCTTGCTCATTATAGTCTCGTAATGTATTATTTTGTCTTTAAATTCAGTGAAGGTTTTCGCGCCATAGAGGACAGCTTTGTTTACCTCGTAATCCTGTATACCGTCGATAACATACTGTATAATTTTGGACTCTGATAGATTGCCTCGCTTACCGATCTTACGCATGTGTAAAATATACTCCTGAAACGACTTGTTTGCGCGTTTGTGTCGCTTCGTGAGAATTTGGTGTATCTCGCGGCTATCCACCATCGTCTTAAATTCAGTGGTAATTGCCGCCTTTAGTTGTTTCCAGGATTGAAAATTCTCCTGTGACTCAAGCCATAATTTTGCAACACCCGTGAGCGACTTTTTCGCAAAGACTAACGTTTGGAGCGGATTCCAATTATATAATATTTCGTCGTCTTCGATGTGTGTTATCCACTGCTCTACTGATAGGGAAATATCGTTGCCTCGAAATTTTAATGAGGTACTTTCTACGTCTCGGAATTGTATTTGGTGTTGGGAGGGCCCAACTGTACTAGTTTGCAATACCTGTTGTTGTTGTTGTCGCTCCAGCATGTCTGCTCGCTCACGTCTTAACTGCTCGATCTCCCGTCGGAGCTGAGTTGCCTCGCTAGGTTCGGTTATCTCCCCCCCTCCGACAGCTCCTTTCAAATCGTCCCTTCCCATATTTTCACTCAATTTCGCCTTGTCACTGCTTTCGTCTTTATCGTCGTCTTTTTTTTGACTTTTCAAACGTCCTGTGATTCTACACCTTGGCCTTGTTGCAAGTCCCTTATTGCGTCTCACCGTTGAAGTTTTCGTCTTACTTTGCGTCGTCTTCGGTGTACTTGGGAATTGTCCCTCGTGCTCCGATGTTTCACTCGTCGTTTCGTAACTCGACGCGTCGTCTTCACTTTCACGCGCGAATTCTTCGTCTTTTTTCGTCTTTTCTCCGTCGTACTTTTCGTCGCTAGCCGGCCACGCGCTCACGCACGCACCACGGCTTAATTACGTCGCGTAACACTGAACCTCACGTGTTTTATTTTCTCGTGATATCCCGGCTGAGCCCCCAAAATTTGTGGGATCGTTCAAGAAAAAGACACGTTGATATTTTACTTATAAATTTAATGATAAATATAAGGAGGTACAATCTAACAGTGTTCGACGCGTGCCGGCCTTTTCGGAAGTGCCCCTCTCACCCACACTCATCTCTCTCTGCTCTCCGTCCGTTCACAGCGCTTCGTCTCCGAATTCGTTTACGGTTTTCCTGCGAACTACCGCGAATTGTCGTTTACCTCACTCTAGACCTATATATTCCTAAATCGCGAGATAATCATTCTGCCTCGTCAGATGGCGGCCCTACATTACTATATACTTTATATTCCAATTATTTCTTATGTACGTACTATCCGAAGATGCTTTGTCTTCAAGGGTCTGTATACTATATCGCCGGTCAGTATATTCTCAAGGAGGTAAAAATTGCCTATAATGAGCAGAGAAACACAGCAAGAGTAGTGGAGGGGGTGTCAAACTTTTTCCGGGGGTAGTTAAAAGAAAAACAGCTTTGCTGCGTGAAGATGCTGTCACGTCTTAACAGTTCGCTGGGAAAATTTCACCAGCCAACACCTCCAGAGTAACCAACCCAAACCCAAAATGGAGAAAAATAGTATCGCACAGGCATTCGGAGTATTCATGAGAGTTCTGGAGTATTTCATGATATACGGGGATGGAGGGTCACCAGTGCTGGCCCTCTACAAGAGGAAACGGCCAACCATACGTTCACTGGTGCCTGATATTAACCAGGCCATATTTAATTTATTAAATGATGTGTCATCACGCAATATCGGCGTGATGAACACCGATGACGTTTTCCGTCAGGATCGGACATATCTCGAGATGGCCTGGGGTATCATCGTCGCACGTGGCCATCAGAAGCAAGCTGTCGTGCGACATCTGTACCAGGATTATTTGGCTGCGACATCGACACCTCTATGTAAGTATTTAATTTTGTGTAATCAGAAATATTTTTGTACGCCCGTACATGTATTTTATGTTTATTGTTTGGTGTTACAGATATAGTATCCTTGGGATTGCCCGATGATTCGGTCCTCCTCGAGGCTGATGCGATGGACATCGAGCCAGGGCACTTCGACGAGACTTTCACTCTACTTAAAAGTCCGCACATGGAGAGCCCTGACAACGGTGTCAAATCGGGGCCATCAGCATCTGGCGAACACCCGAATGCGAGCTTCGAGGAATGGCCAGCACTGGGCACATCGACGCAACTCAATGATGATGTGTCTACAGAGCAAGCATCCGTATTTACGTCGACGCCATCGTACGAAGACGTAAATACGGGGGACCTTTTCAACTCCTCGGCTCAAAACATCGCGGATTTCTGCGAGTGCACGGGATATCCGAGTTACCCGTGCACCCACGATGAGCTGAGGTAGCCTATAGTTTGGGTTACAAGTGTATTCCTAGTTGAAGGATAAATTGTTATATTTTTATATACACAAAAAATGTCCGACAAATTATTTATGCATGCGTCCAACAAACCCCTCTCCAGCCCCCGAAAATTATTTATTCAATAACTCTGGTATACTTCTGCGTATATGAGGATAGCATAAGCGTCGCGGAGGTCTCATCGCTGGTATTTTGCCTTTCCTACGGTCATCGGGGGTTTTTCGATTTCTCATTTCCCCATAGTAAGTGTTTTTCAAATATTTAGCCTTCCGCAGCGACACCGAAGCTACCTGCGTTTTCATTATCCTCCAGGACATCTCAACACTCTCTCGCCATCCTTCAACCCGGATACCTTTCCCCTACGCAGCTCCTCACGATGGGGCCCCTTCAGAGAGAGAGACAGGTGTAAAATCCCCACCGCTACCCCCTCCACTTCTCCCACGATCCATATCTCAACCATCTACACCACCCACCTCCCCCTCACCTTCCAAAACATATCGCTAGGTGGCTACCCCCCGGAAAAATCTTTCTCGCACACACAATATCATCCCTCAACTATTATACCCGCAAAATTTGCTTTTTTTTGCTGGTCGGGGACGGCGGCCACAACGGGCCCTCGTGAGAATGACTCCTCCACCGAGTCAGCTTCACCGCACCGGAATTTACACCCACCCCTAAAAACAGCTCCAGGCCCCAAAATATACCTGGGGGGGGGACCCCGTGTATAAGGGATAGGCGTATAACACGCTTGACCCGGGCCGCCCCGCACTTCCGAGCCTCATGTATAAGGGGTTGGCGTATAGGTACAGTACTCTACTAACGGGACAAAAATTATCACGATGCGCATCGGAAAGGTCACGTTTCTCGACAGCCTGAATTACTTCCATATGCCTCTGAGCGGTTTACCGAAAGCCTTTGGGCTTACCGGTGCTATTGTTAAAGGCGCTTTTCCACATTTATTTAATAGGCCGGAAAATCAAAATTACATAGGCAAACTACCGCCTGTCGAGTATTATTCTCCCGACACGATGCGTGCCGATGAGGGCCGGAAATTTCTCGATTGGTATCGCAAAAAGAAAGACAGCGATTACGTGTTCATTTTAGCGGAAGAGCTTGTCAATTATTGTAAGACAGATGTTACGATATTGCGTCACGCATGTATGGCTTTTCGCAATATGTTCATTAACAGCGGTCGCGTCTGTCCATTTGATGAAAGCACAAGAATAGCATCAGCCTGCTTCAGAGTTTTTCAAAAAAAAATCTTAAAAGACAATACAATCGGTATTATACCTACGGGGGGATACAGATTGGCGCATAAGGGATCGAAAAAAACAATTTCATGGCTATCATGGAGGGAGCACACGCTAGGTGTTCGTATTATTCACGCAGGCTGATCACGCGAATGCAGAATACCTCAAAATCTCTTGGTAGACGGGTACTACGAGACTCCTCACGGTGCGCATGTATTACAGTTTCATGGCTGCTATTGGCACGGCTGCTCGCGCTGCTATCCCACAAACAGACTGTCGACAAAGCGATGGAATATCCACCCACGATCGTTTCGAGAGAACTACTGCTGTAGCTGATAGAATTCAAACGGGCGGGTATTTGCTCACGGAAATTTGGGAGTGCGAATACGACTGCTTGTTAAATTCGACAGCTGAGATGAGGAGTTTCCTGCAGGATAATCCTTTAGTTACAGCAGAGCTTCTCAATCCTCGCGATGCTTTTTTCGGTGGACGGACCGAAAATATGGTTACGCTCCACGACGTTGACGCTACGGAAAAAATACGCTATGTAGACGTGTGTTCTCTGTACCCGTATAACTGTAGGTTCGTTAAATACCCCGTGTTTCATCCGAAAGTATACGTAGGTAAAGAGTGCATGGAATTGACAGGTCCTGATAACACCGATCTCACTCTCGTTGAGGGTCTCGTAGAATGTACCGTATTGCCGCCTCGTAATCTTTATCATCCCGTTTCACCAGTACGAATGCATAATCGATTATTATTTGCTCTATGCCGCAGCTGTTGTGAAATTATGAATCAGGGTGAATGTACACACGAAGAGCCTGTAGATCGCGTGTTCGATGGTACATGAGTTGTCGACGAGTTGCGAAAAGCCGTGTCGTGCGGGTATAGAGTAATGGACGTGACTGAAATTTGGCAGTATGAAACGACTCAGTTCAATCCCGATACGCAGAAAGGGGGTCATTTCGTTGAATACATAAATACGTAATTAAAAATCAAACAAGAAGCCAGCGGGTGGCCCGACAATTGCTCCGGAGATAACGTCGCACAAGACCGCTATATAGACAATTTCGAACGATCCGAAGGAATTAAGCTAAGCCGCGAATCCATAGCTAAAAATCCGGAGCTACGATCTGTAGCAAAGCTGTGTCTCAATTCATTTTGGGGAAAATTTGGACAGCGAGAAAATTTACGGCAGACAGAAATAGTTTCGAAACGTAAAAAGCACATGGAGCTGTTGACTAACCCGGAGTACGAGATCACGGGTATTTTACCTGTAAATAACGAAATATTGTATATAAGCGACACGAAAATCAGCGACGCTATCATACCGTCTAGCATAGCGAATGCCGTAGTAGCAGCATACACCACAGCTCAGGCTCGTCTGAAACTTTATAGCTACTTAGAGCGGTTGGATCGTCGTGCTTTGTACTGCAATACCGACTCAGTAATTTACGTATCGAATGAAGAAAAAGAGCCTCCAACAGGCCAACTTTTAGGGGATCTCACAGATGAGCTGAGCACATACGGGGACGGTAATTATATTAGAAGTTTCTATTCAGGCAGTCCTAAATTTTATTCATTTATCGTGTGCACCCCAAATGGCGAGGAAACAGAAGTATGTAAAGCAAAAGGGATAACGCTTAATTTTGCGAACAAGGGGCTAGTTAATTACAACTCGGTGCGCTCTTTCATAACTGGCGAGAGAGACGAACCTGTTGTGCTACGATATGACGCTATACGCCGCACGGCATTTTATCAGGTCGTCACACGTCCTGAAACAAAATCATGCAAGCCATCGAGCGTTAAACGAAGACGACATGGCGAATATGGTTCCCTTCCTTATGGCTATAGAGAATAAGAGTTTTCGTATAAAATTGTATAAATAATGTATATATAAATAAAGACTTTATGTAACTGTGTATATTCGCCTTTTCATATTCCATTAAAAGGACTCAGAGCAATTAGATAGACCTTTTCGTACCCTATATATGTTTCAGGTAATACGAGGATTGTACTCACTCACTAAGATGGATACGCGGTGGAAACATCCTTGGACCGCGATGGTTTGTGGGCCTACGGGCTGTGGTAAAACATACTTTGTGAAAAAGTTTTTGAAATTCATTTCGAGTATGAATAGCGAGTCCTTTGCGAGAATCATTTTTTATTATTCCGAATGGCAGGCGGCGTACACCGAGTACGGTTCTTCGATAGAATTTCGCGAAGGTTTACCGCAATCTTCGGATTATGCAAGCGATCCGCGCGCAAAACTTATAATTATTGACGATTTGATGCGTGAGGCATCGAACAATAGTGTTGTCGATCTCTTCACCAAGAGTAGTCATCATAAGAATTTGAGTGTGTTTTTCATAACGCAAAATTTGTTTCATCAAGGTCACGGACAACGGGATATATCGCTGAACGCTAATTATATTGTAGTTTTCCAATATCCGCGAGATCGCGCTCAAATACAACACCTGGCGCGCCAGGTATATCCGGAAAACCCACGCTTTTTACAGGAGGCCTATCACGATGCAGCGTCCAAGCCTCATGGTTATTCGCTGCTCGATTTGAAACAATCAATACCTGATAACTGTAGATTTCGCACCTGTATTTTTCCCGACGATCCTCATCATTTTGTCTACGTACCGCGAAAAAAGTTGAAAAGCAGCTGAAGTGCTGGCGAATTGCCAGTTCAGCGCATGTAAAGCCGTCTAAAGGATCGTCGCGTTACGATAAATGCATCGTCATGTTAAGCGCGTTTCAACAAACCAGCACGATGCGAAGAGAGTCTGACTCGCGCAAATCAAATTCAATTCAAGCACTACTCATTGTATTTGTCAGTGTGCGTGGCGCATTCTTAGGGGTAGCGCTATTCCGAAGACCCCACTGTACAAAAGAAGTTAAAGAAGTGATAGATCTAGACGATCGACAGTTCCACACGCGTAATGGCGTGAGGTGGTTCACCACTCTGCAAAAAGCACGTTGCAATATTGCGAGCTCTTCAGCATCGCAATAAGGAGCAGCGCGAGGCTATTTTACGTAAAGCAGACCCGGGTATCATCCGCTGTATTTGTGAGTGCGCCTTGAACGTTTTTTGCGGCAACGTGGCTCTGAAGGTCATTCAAAGAAAAAAATTACGTCCGTACGCCCCCGTTCTGAGCCGTTCAGCCTCAAAAAAAGGCTGCTGGAAGAGTAAGAAACGATTCGTTATTCAAAGCGGTGGGTTTCTACGGCTCTTACTGGCACCAATACTAGGCACTGTTCTATCGAATTTGATTGGTGGCCGTGGATAATGGAGCACGCAAGAAAAATGGTACTCGTACCGGAGGAGCATCTAGCGCAGCTGGGCTCGCAAAGTCATAATCAGCCAGCGTTTAGCACGGCTACGTCTCAAACACGCCCAGCGCAAGGAATTGATGCTACGCTAACTAGATTGGATACAGAGATGAATGAAATTTTGAAATCTAATGCATACAAGGATGAGAGGGATAAGTGGGCTGCATACTTGACTGTACTACAACGTTACTTCCACTTCGTCGATGACGAGAGAGCTCAGCAGTGCCGAGCGCTAATGAAGAATAAATATACTGTAGAGCCTGGTTGTGATAAAGAAGAAACCGGTAATGACATGAACGATTCCGACATCATTGAGAGTATACCGGCCAAATTTCGCATTAAAGCGAAACTGCTACTTCGCCGGTTACGTGACGCACCACGGGCTAATTTTTCTTGGGATTCTGCCGGGGTCGTGTTGGTCGGCGGAAAACCAATCAAGGATTCAAATATTGTTGATCTCGTTAATGACGCCATGAGGGCGCGGAAAATACCTAAACCAGCGGGGCGCGGTGCCTTTGCCAAATTTCTGAGAGCCATGCAGACACCGCGAGAATCCATTGGCAATGAGGAGTTGTGGATGGAGTCAAGAGCTAGCTCAACACTGCGACAATGGCAGATCGACCATAGAAGTACAGGCAGCGATGGAACAGCCGAAATGAGCCAGTTATCGTTTTTCAGTGGTCGTGACAACAGATTACCGGCACCACAGGCAGATAGCCCCCGACAGAGTGGCAGTGGTTATTATAATAAGATAAGACGTGTAGCCTGGGCTAATCTGAAATTATAATCATGAAAACCTTAGAAAAAGTGTACTTCAATCCAGTCCATGAAGCATCGTTTTCAGGCGCCACCAAATTGTTACATCAGGCGCGTCAGAAGAAAATTTCCAAGATAAAGGCGCTGCATTGGCTTGAAGCACAGGATGCTTACACAAAACACAGGCCCGTGCGTTATCGCTTTCAGCGGCGTTTTTATAACGTACGGAACATTGAGGATTTTTGGGAGGCTGATCTCGTAGATCTTCGCTCAATTAAGGCTTATAATGATGGCTATGTCTACCTCCTCGTCGTTATAGATATTCTTAGTAAATTTGCATCGGTTCAGCCTTTACGCGACAAGACCGCTGCATCTGTGGCTGAAGCGTTTGACCTCATTTTATCTAAAAAAAGTAGTAACGCTTGATCGCCCGTTTGCCTACAGACCGACAGGGGTAAAGAATTTATCGGCACTGTATTTCAGACCCTCTTGAAGAAAAAGAACATTCAGTCTTGTGTTGCGAGAAACCTTGATATAAAAGCGGCTATTGTCGAGCGATTCAATAGAACGCTGAAAAAAATAATGTGACGTTATTTCACGTATTCTGGACAAAAACGTTACCTTGACGTTCTGCAGAACATCGTTTCGGCCTACAACCATTCAACGCATAGTGGTATAAAAATGGCTCCTGCCTCTGTGACGCTCGCTACAGCCGCTAGGGCTCGGCATAACCTGATGCAGCGCTACAAGAGAACAGAGCGTTGCTCTCCTAAATACAATGTGGGCGACATCGTACGTATCAGTAGCGCGAAGGCAGCCTTCGCAAAAGATTACGAGGGTGGATGGAGCAGCGATCTATTCAACACTCACCGTGTATCACGCAGTATTTGCCCCGTGATATACATCCTGCGTGATCTCCACGGTGAGGACAGTGATGGTATATTTTATGGAGCTGAGTTATCGAGAGTGCAAACGAAGAAGACTAAGAGAAACGGCCGGTAAATGAAGGACGAGTTTTACATTGTTTTACCCAGCAACAGTAGTATGAGTTATTATCCCGATAATGTGACAACACGGTATACCACCTATTTACCGCAATGTGTGTCTCTCCATGGTAGCTGGGCCGTTTCTTTAGCGGAAATACACATACCCATGACAATTTTGCATGTACCTTCCGAGGGTAAGCGGAACTTCATTAATACCGTAACGAACATTACAACACCGGGCGTTGATGCAGACATCGACTATAAGGAAGATCGTATCTGCGTACCGCCTGGCGTATATCATAGCATAGAAACATTACTCGAGACTATTTATGAAATACCATGTGTTGCGTGTCACCTGAAATTTAAGTACGCTCACAATGGCTATGTGACGGCGACGCATATCTGTGAATCATGTAAGAACCTGGAGCACTCCTTCTACTTCTCCGACGGGCTGAGCAAGGTTTTAGGATTCACTCAAGCTAAGGAGGGGGCAGCAGTTCAGAGAGAATACGCTGCTCAGAGACCCGCCAATCTAGCCAATGAGACACCCGATATGATGTACGTTTATACTCATATCTGTGAACCCTATATCACTGGCGATGTGCACACGCCTTTGCTACGCGTTGGACCAGCCGCTGCCGCTGATAACCGTAATTACGGGTCTGTAAAAATAAGAAGTTTCTCACCACCACGCTATGTTCCTCTATTACGAACTAGTTTTCAAACAACAACCATTGATATAAGAGATGAATTTGGCGAGCCGATACCATTCGAGTACGGGACGCTGAGGGTGACGTTACAGTTCAAACGTACAGATTAACTTGAACTGCTCTAAAATGGATGACTATGACGAATATTTTGATATGCAAACGGGAGGTGGTGGTGGTGCTCGAACAAGTTATGGGGGTATCAGCCATGTGTATATTGGTTCACCGAATCAACGAGGTCACGACATTGGAAGTTTCCTAGGGGGTCTCTTTCGCCGTATAATACCTCTCTTGAAACAAGGTGCTCGGACTGTCGGTAAAGAGGCCCTTCGCTCGGGTATTAACATAGCCACGGATATCATGGATTCCGGTATGCACCCAAGAGAAGCATTCAAAACGCGCCTGCGCGAGTCCGGGGAAAATCTGAAGCGCAAGGCTGAAGAAAAAATGAGTACGCTCATGAAGGGCTCCGGCTATAAATCTAGTGAAATTGATAAACTGATGCATTCTCTTACTGAGAGCGCATCATGATGCACCAGTGTGAAAAAAGAAAGAAGACCGTGAAGTCGCGAAAACGTTCAGGCAGTGTGAAAAAGAAGCGGCGTAAGAAGAAGAAGCCAGTGAAAAGAAGACCGACAAAACCAATCGTCAAGAGACGTAACAAGAAATCAAGAACACTGAGGGATATTTTTGCTTAGCCTAAACTGAGAAAATGGCGTTCCTGCACGCACACTCGTGTGAGTGTCTTAAATCGGAACTTGAACTATTTACACTACCACCGACCCAGACAACAATTGAGGGAACACATTCAGTGTATTATAAGCCAATCTCATCGTTGACGGACGACTCGCCGATAGAGTTTGTCATACCGGGGCAGGGGTATGAGTACATTAATCTTGCACATACCATGCTGAGCATGCGTGTTAAGATAGAAACTTCGGCCACAAAGGAGGGCGAGCTCGTCAAAGTAGGACCAATCAATAACCTTCTGCACTCAATGTTCAACCAGGTCGATGTATTTTTGTATCAGAAGCTTGTCTCACCTCCTAACAATGCCTATGCATATGGAGCGTACATTGAAACACTCTTGAATTACGGGCATGCTGCGAAGACCTCGCATCTTACGAGTGTTCTATGGTATAATGATACAGCTGGTAAAATGGATGATACGGGCGATGATAATAACGGTCTTGTGTCCCGGCGCGCTGTATTAGGTAAGAATAGAACAGTTGACCTCCTCGGCCATTTGCACTGCGATATCTTCGATATCGATTGCGATATCTAATTAAGAGGATGTGAAAGGTTTTTGCGAACTCCGATGGCGTCGGCATAGTAGTGAACGGGGCACGCGCAACGAATTACCATCCGCGCGGCGCGCGCCACCGTTAGATGGCACTATACGCCATCGGCGATTCAACAGACAAACGACACCGAGAACATGCAATCTCGGCGACGATACATTTTCAAATAAAATTATCGCTTTATACAATGTAGCGAGCTCATGGAATTACTGATCGCTTGTATCGTTGAAATAAAGCAACGAAAACGTCGAGCGATTGTGCATGAGCATCGTCACCGAGAACATGCAATCTCGGCGACGATAGATTTTTAAATAAAATTGTCGCTGTATAAAATTTAGCGAGCTCATGCAATTATTGCTCGACTGTATCGTTGAAAAAATCAACGAAAACATCGAGCGATGATGCATTAGCATCGTCACCGAGAACACGCAATCTCGGCGACGATAGATTTTTAAATAAAATTGTAGCTGTATAAAATTTAGCGAGGTCATGCAATTATTGCTCGACTGTATCGTTGAAAAAATCAACGAAAACGTCGAGCGATTGTGCATTAGCATCGTCACCGAGAACATGCAATCTCGGCGACGATAGATTTTCGAAAAAAAATATCGCTCTATGCAATGTAACGAGCTCATGCAATTATTGCTCGACTGTATCGTTGAAAAAATCAACGAAAACATCGAGCGATGATGCATGAGCATCGTCACCGAGAACATGCAATCTCGGCGACGATAGATTTTTAAATAAAATTGTCGCTGTATAAAATTTAGCGAGCTCATGCAATTATTGCTCGACTGTATCGTTGAAAAAATCAACGAAAACATCGAGCGATGATGCATTAGCATCGTCACCGAGAACACGCAATCTCGGCGACGATAGATTTTTAAATAAAATTGTCGCTGTATAAAATTTAGCGAGCTCATGCAATTATTGCTCGACTGTATCGTTGAAAAAATCAACGAAAACGTCGAGCGATTGTGCATTAGCATCGTCACCGAGAACATGCAATCTCGGCGACGATAGATTTTCGAAAAAAAATATCGCTCTATGCAATGTAACGAGCTCATGCAATTATTGCTCGACTGTATCGTTGAAAAAATCAACGAAAACATCGAGCGATGATGCATGAGCATCGTCACCGAGAACATGCAATCTCGGCGACGATAGATTTTTAAATAAAATTGTCGCTGTATAAAATTTAGCGAGCTCATGCAATTATTGCTCGACTGTATCGTTGAAAAAATCAACGAAAACATCGAGCGATGATGCATGAGCATCGTCACCGAGAACATGCAATCTCGGCGACGATAGATTTTTAAATAAAATTGTCGCTGTATAAAATTTAGCGAGCTCATGCAATTATTGCTCGACTGTATCGTTGAAAAAATCAACGAAAACGTCGAGCGATTGTGCATTAGCATCGTCACCGAGAACACGCAATCTCGGCGACGATAGATTTTTAAATAAAATTGTCGCTGTATAAAATTTAGCGAGCTCATGCAATTATTGCTCGACTGTATCGTTGAAAAAATCAACGAAAACATCGAGCGATGATGCATTAGCATTGTCACCGAGAACACGCAATCTCGGCGACGATAGATTTTTAAATAAAATTGTCGCTGTATAAAATTTAGCGAGCTCATGCAATTATTGCTCGACTGTATCGTTGAAAAAATCAGCGAAAACGTCGAGCGATTGTGCATTAGCATCGTCACCGAGAACATGCAATCTCGGCGACGATAGATTTTCGAAAAAAAATATCGCTCTATGCAATGTAACGAGCTCATGCAATTATTGCTCGACTGTATCGTTGAAAAAATCAACGAAAACGTCGAGCGATTGTGCATGTGCATTGTCACCGAGAACATGCAATCTCGGCGACGAAAGATTTTTAAATAAAATTGTCGCTGTATGAAATTTAGCGAGCTCATGCAATTATTGCTCGACTGTATCGTTGAAAAAATCAACGAAAACATCGAGCGATGATGCATGAGCATCGTCACCGAGAACACGCAATCTCGGCGACGATAGATTTTTAAATAAAATTGTCGCTGTATAAAATTTAGCGAGCTCATGCAATTATTGCTCGACTGTATCGTTGAAAAAATCAGCGAAAACGTCGAGCGATTGTGCATTAGCATCGTCACCGAGAACATGCAATCTCGGCGACGATAGATTTTCGAAAAAAAATATCGCTCTATGCAATGTAACGAGCTCATGCAATTATTGCTCGACTGTATCGTTGAAAAAATCAACGAAAACATCGAGCGATGATGCATGAGCATCGTCACCGAGAACATGCAATCTCGGCGACGATAGATTTTTAAATAAAATTGTCGCTGTATGAAATTTAGCGAGCTCATGCAATTATTGCTCGACTGTATCGTTGAAAAAATCAACGAAAACATCGAGCGATGATGCATGAGCATCGTCACCGAGAACATGCAATCTCGGCGACGATAGATTTTTAAATAAAATTGTCGCTGTATAAAATTTAGCGAGCTCATGCAATTATTGCTCGACTGTATCGTTGAAAAAATCAACGAAAACATCGAGCGATGATGCATTAGCATCGTCACCGAGAACACGCAATCTCGGCGACGATAGATTTTTAAATAAAATTGTCGCTGTATAAAATTTAGCGAGCTCATGCAATTATTGCTCGACTGTATCGTTGAAAAAATCAACGAAAACGTCGAGCGATTGTGCATTAGCATCGTCACCGAGAACATGCAATCTCGGCGACGATAGATTTTCGAAAAAAAATATCGCTCTATGCAATGTAACGAGCTCATGCAATTATTGCTCGACTGTATCGTTGAAAAAATCAACGAAAACATCGAGCGATGATGCATGAGCATCGTCACCGAGAACATGCAATCTCGGCGACGATAGATTTTTAAATAAAATTGTCGCTGTATAAAATTTAGCGAGCTCATGCAATTATTGCTCGACTGTATCGTTGAAAAAATCAACGAAAACATCGAGCGATGATGCATGAGCATCGTCACCGAGAACATGCAATCTCGGCGACGATAGATTTTTAAATAAAATTGTCGCTGTATAAAATTTAGCGAGCTCATGCAATTATTGCTCGACTGTATCGTTGAAAAAATCAACGAAAACGTCGAGCGATTGTGCATTAGCATCGTCACCGAGAACACGCAATCTCGGCGACGATAGATTTTTAAATAAAATTGTCGCTGTATAAAATTTAGCGAGCTCATGCAATTATTGCTCGACTGTATCGTTGAAAAAATCAACGAAAACATCGAGCGATGATGCATTAGCATTGTCACCGAGAACACGCAATCTCGGCGACGATAGATTTTTAAATAAAATTGTCGCTGTATAAAATTTAGCGAGCTCATGCAATTATTGCTCGACTGTATCGTTGAAAAAATCAGCGAAAACGTCGAGCGATTGTGCATTAGCATCGTCACCGAGAACATGCAATCTCGGCGACGATAGATTTTCGAAAAAAAATATCGCTCTATGCAATGTAACGAGCTCATGCAATTATTGCTCGACTGTATCGTTGAAAAAATCAACGAAAACGTCGAGCGATTGTGCATGTGCATTGTCACCGAGAACATGCAATCTCGGCGACGAAAGATTTTTAAATAAAATTGTCGCTGTATGAAATTTAGCGAGCTCATGCAATTATTGCTCGACTGTATCGTTGAAAAAATCAACGAAAACATCGAGCGATGATGCATGAGCATCGTCACCGAGAACACGCAATCTCGGCGACGATAGATTTTTAAATAAAATTGTCGCTGTATAAAATTTAGCGAGCTCATGCAATTATTGCTCGACTGTATCGTTGAAAAAATCAGCGAAAACGTCGAGCGATTGTGCATTAGCATCGTCACCGAGAACATGCAATCTCGGCGACGATAGATTTT